>LNAC01000328.1:468595-481080 GCA_002007465.1 Ailurus styani | reverse complement strand
AGGGGAGGAGAGGGAGAGAGAGAACTCAAGCAGTCTCCACACTCAGCATGGAGCACTATGCAGGGCTCGAACCAATGACCCTGAGACCACAACCCGCTGAAACCAAGAGTTAATGCTCAATTGACTAAGCCACCTAGGTGTCCCTTATGTGGGCTCTAAGAAGCCCTTGCAAGGCACCCTTGGAGTGAACTTTCATCCTCTTAGTTTCTTTATCAGAATCTGACCTCCACAATTTTGTAGGGTTCATTCTTATGTCTATTCAAATTTCCTTTTAAGAGAGGGAGAGGAGGGCAAGTGCAAGTGAGAGNGAGAGAGAGGGGGGGAGAGAGAGAGAGAGAGAGAGAGAGAGAGAGAGAGAGAGAGAGAGAGGATCTCCAGCAGACTCCATGCCCAGCATGGAGCCCAACAAGGGGCTCAAACTAACAATCCTGAGATCGTGACCTGACGAGAGTCCAATGCTTAACCCACTAAGCCATCCAGATACCCCAAATTTCCATTTTAAAAAAATTATTTTTTAAGGTAATAATCCATAAGCTTATTGATCTTTAGTTATAAGTTTTGGGGTAATGTATACGGAGTAATTTTTAAACCTGAACAAACAATATTTGTTATGTGTAAACAAATGAAAGTTAATACATGATTTTTTCTGAATTTCTATTATGATACTACAAAAGTCTCTCAAGATTCTGGTAAGCTTTTAAACTCCATTTTATCCCAATACTTATGATTTCTTATCAATGTTTTCTTTACTAAGGAAAAGGAACCCATGACCATGTAAATAACATATATGCATATTAATGATGTGAATATACATGATACAAGCCACTGTTCTTGTCACTTTTTTTTCAAGGTTTATTGAGCAATAGCAAAGTGGTAGTACAAAGCTCCGGAGGAGGGAGGGCACCCAAGAGGGTTGTGTTGTCCTTGTTATTTTTTTTTTTTTTAAAGGTTTTTTTTTTATTTATTCATTTGACACAGAGAGAGAGATTACAAGTAGGCAGAGAGGCAGGCAGAGAGAGAGGAGAGAGGAGGAAGCAGGCTCCCTGCTGAGCAGAGAGCCCGATGTGGGCCTCGATCCCAGGACCCTGGGATCATGACCTGAGCCGAAGGCAGCGGCTTTAACCCACTGAGCCACCCAGGCGCCCATTGTCCTTGTTATTTAGTGACTATTTCATTATAACTGCATATGGACACAATTACTAAAAGTCTGGTAAAAGACCATCAATGGCCATAATTTCAAGTCCTAAGAGTAATGAAAAATATACCCTATACAACTTTGTAAATTTTACAAGTTTTTAATTTGAAATTAGATACGCTCCAAAAGCTAGAACGTATCTAATCCACAAAAAGAGTAACACAAGGTATGTTCAAGTTCTTACTTTTCTCTTTCTGATATATTCCTTAACGAGTGTTCAGTATCAATTAATAATATTAATGTAAGGTGCCAAAATAAGACATCTTAGGAAAAAAATAGGTTCATTAGCCTTTATCTAAAGAGAAAAGTACTTATAAAAAGTGTATTTATGTCCATAACTATGGTTCAGTATTTAAGGCTTGTTTCCATTTTATCTAAAAGTGGAATGCTTCTACCAAATATAATGACTTCATTAATATCTTCCTTTGCTCAAACTTTCATTTTTTAAATCTTTTTTTATTTATTTATGAGAGAGAGAGCACACATCCAAGAGCAGGGGTGGGGGGGCAGAGGGAGAGCATCTCAAGCTGACGCCACACTGAGTGCGGAGCCCAATCTTGCTCTCACAGCCCCAACGGCATGACCTGAGCCAAAATCAAGAGTCAGACACTTAACCGACTGAACTACCCAGGTGTCCCAAACTTTCATTGTTAAGATTACTTTTCTTGGGCGCCTGGGTGGCTCAGGTCATGATCTCAGGGTCCTGGGATCGAGGCCCGCATCGGGCTCCCTGCTCTGCGGAGAGCCTGCTTCTTCCTCTCCCTCTGCCTGCCGCTCTGCCTACTTGTCTACTTACGCTCTCTACCTCTTTCAAATAAATAAATAAAATCTTTAAAAAAAAAAAAGATTACTTTTCTTATAATGACTCAAATAAGCTTTTGGTTTTTTCGTTGTTTCATTTCATTTTAAGATTTTATTTATTCATTTGAGAGAGACAGAGCGAGTAAGCAAGCAAGAGAGCACAACCCAGGGCGCCTGGGTGGCTCAGTGGGTTAAAGCCACTGCCTTCGGCTCAGGTCATGATCCCAGGGTCCTGGGATCGAGGCCCACATCGGGCTCTCTGCTCAGCAGGGAGCCTGCTTCCTCCTCTCTCCTCTCTCTCTGCNCCTGCCTCTTTGCCTACTTGTAATCTCTCTCTGTGTGTCAAATGAATAAATAAAATCTTTAAAAAAAAAAAAAAAAAGAGAGAGAGCACAACCCGGAGGGAGAGGGAGAAGCAGGCTCCCCACTGAGCAGAGAGCCTGACATAGGGCTCAATCCCAGGACTCCAGGATCATGACCTGAGCCGTAGACAGCCGCTTAACCACTGAGCCACCCAGGTGCCCTCAAATAAGCTCTTGGATTTACCCTTGGTCTTCACCTGTGGCATATGGATAAAGTATTTTAAAGCATTTATAAGTGACTAGAAAGGTATTTTATTATTATCAAATAGTTTTCCTGAAGATTTAATTTCATTCTTTTTTTAAATATTTTATTTATTTATTTCAGAGAGAGAGAGAGTGAGAGAGTGAGCACACAAGCGGGGAGACAGAGAGAGAGGGAGAAGCAGACTCCCCACTGAGCTCTTAAGGAGCCTGATGAGGGACTTGATCCCGAGACCTTGGGATTATTACCGGAGTGAAGGCAGAACCCCAATCGAGGGGCGCCTGGGTGTCTCAGTGGGTTAAAGCCTCTGCCTTCGGCTCAGGTCATGATCTCAGGGTCCTGGGATCGAGCCCCAGATTGGGCTCCCTGCTGGGCAGGGACCCTGCTTCCTCCTCTCTCTCTGCCTGCCTCTCCGCCTACTTGTGATCTCTCTCTAATAAATAAATAAAATCTTTAAAAAAAAAAAAAACCCAATCGACTGAGCCACCCAGGCATCCCAAATCATTTCATTCATAAAATTACATTCCAAAATATGTGGTCTCTTTCAGTTTTTGTGTATTCAAGAAATATTTACCGAGCACTCACTCTACCATTAACAGAAACCTCCTGTGCAGCAGGGACCATATGTTTACATCCCTAGCACATGGCAGTCTTGTGGAAATGAACTACATACTATGCACCAGGGAGGCCGAGATGAACAGGACACAGCACTAAACAGCAGCTACTGAATAACAATCTTTACTACCTATCTTCACGTAGGCACACCTCCATTTTATAAATAAAAAATACCATCAAATGGGGAGGTTTTTTTTTTCTTAAAACAAACTGTTTCTAAAGTAACTTACTTGCTGACTTCTTTATACTGGGCTATCTCCTCAATATAAAGAAGGTCATGCAGCCGTGACTGATAGTTGGTCTTGGTCAATGATTTGTCTAAAACAGACTGGGTAAACAGCTGGTCAGCAGAGAGAGGAATTTGGTATCTGATAAGAAGGCTCTTCTCCAAATCAGTAGTTTCATTAGGTTCAAAATCTATAATAGTCTTAGAAGAAGAATCCCAACGCTTAGCTGTGGTTACTAGCTGTTGTTTTGCATGCATCAGGTATTCAAGATCTAAACGGAAACAAAAAACACATTTATAAAGGAACACGACATTAAAATTCTCAAATAATACATTACTCATTTTGGTAGGAGCATTTTATATGCTAGAGTTAATAATACTTAACTCAAATACAAAATCAATACAATACAAAAATCCATTTGACAGAATCTTTCCCATTCAAAAAACCTTTTGTCTAGCTTAACAAAATAACATAAATAGGAACCCATGTAAAAAAACACCTTTTTTTTAACATCAGGATAGAACATAACAAAAATAGTAATTAACATATTGAAAATACAGATTAACATTTAGAACTTAACTTGAAATCAAAAGAAATCTGAACTGAAGGATAAATTCCTTGTAAGATAAAATCTATCAGGTGATAATCGCTTTTCTCCTCCTACTCCCAATAACTGCCCATTACAGAAAGAGATCAGAAAACTGTCTTTTCTTGTGTAGTAAAGCACAGTGAAACTCTCTGTAAGTCAACATACAACAAACAACAATCTTTTAGAAAATATTCATGTAAAAATATTACTAATTCCTTATTAAAATGTGATACAATGTACCATTCAAATGCCATTTCAGAAAAATCCAGTTTAGCCTCAGTTAAATTATACTTTAAGTAGGGCACAACGTCAAAACGAATGACTGTTCAAGTTCTGACATCTCTGGAAAAAAAATGTAGCATAGTACCAGCACAGGGTGAAATATACCATAACATAAATTCTGAGCACTGGGTAGGTACACACTAACTGCAGTGCATATTACATTTTCTATTAGGTGAAGCATACATATACCCATATATATGAAGCATAACCAAAAGGGGAAAAAAAAAGTAGTCTGACTGACTCATTAAGCTGAGATCCAGTTTTAATGTAACATAATTGAAAAGATGGCTTACAACTCAGGTTAAAATTTGGGAATATGTAATAAGAAGTTTAAAGAGAGATCAGCTAGTCTTCAAAATACAAAAATAAGTTACCCTGTACTATCTTTGCAATGAGAGAATAATGCATAATTGCCATGTACTGTTTAGTGAGAGATTATCCTATATTTAAATGTTATATATAAATTACAAACATGTAAGTATAGTTATCCAAAAGACATTTCTCAATACTAGAAAACAGTTTTTCCTAATATCTTAGTAAAGATTCAAATGTAAAGGACCTAATTTCTTGCCTTTGCTCCTTGTTTTTCTAGATGTCAGTTTTAATTATTTCTCAAAGGATAAAATAAATACAACTATAATCATCAAATTTTAGGATGGCCTGCATTCTTACAATACACTGGATGAGACGAGGATGGTGTTTTTGCAGTAGCTTCAAAAGCAGAAGTTTCATAAAGTACACTAACCACATTTTCTTCCTAAGTCATCCAAAATTTGTGCCCTGCCCTTTCATTCATTAAATCATAGCTACAAAAAATACTTAAATTACACAAATGCCAACGTTTCTAAAAGAGATTATACCATCACTAAAAATCAAATGATAATCATCAAAATGACAACGATGTACATAAAAATTTATTTTCCTTAATTCAAAAGTCAAGAGAAACAGCAATGGTACAGTGACAAACCAAATAACCAGCTCTTTAAAAATAAAAACTAAACCCTACATATTATCAAAGAATCACTATAATATGAAATAAAAGGATGTCTGTTATTTGGAGATGGGTAATTATATTTCATAATTTTATTTTGCATAAGAAATTGAATCAGACTCTGCCTTGATCAATATTACATTCACATTCTTTAAAAAGTCACTATTTCTAACTGATGTTTAAGTAACTGGGATAATAACAATCCTAAAATAATATTGCTTTCCTTTTTTTTTTTAAGATTTTATTTTATTTATTTGACAGAGAAAACACAGCAAGAGAGGGACACACAAGCAGGGGAAGTGGAACAGGGAGAAGCAGGCCTCCCGCAGAGCAAGGCAGCCCAATGCAGGGCTCGGTCCCAGGATCGTGGGATCATGATCTAGGCGGGAGGCAGACGCTTAACGACTGAGCTACCCAGGCTTCCCAAAAGAGCTTTCCTTTTAAAAAGATTTTTGTGGGCACCTGGGTGGCTGAGTGGATTAAAGCCTCTGCCTTCAGCTCAGGTCATGATCTCAGCGTCCTGGGATCAAGGCCTGCATCAGGCTCCCTGCTCAGCGGGGAGCCTGCTTCCTCCTCTCTCTGCCTGCCTCTCTGCCGACTTGTGATCTGATCTCTCTCTCTGTGCCAAATAAATAAATAAAATCTTCAAAAAAAATAAAAATAAAAAGATTTTGTATCACTTACTTAGTATGCAAAGTAAATTATATAGATAGACATTCTACTTTAGACTACAAGTACTCAGGCTTTCCGGGAAAAGTGGCAGGAGAAACAGTGTTCGTTTTTCTCATCTTATCTAGAGAGTGCCATGATTCCCACCCTGTTTTTATGAAATTATTAAAATTAGTGTCTTCAGCAGGTAGCCCAACAATTTCAGAACAATTCCCAAACAATGTTAAATTTTTTAAGTGACTACAAATATACCACAGGAAAGGGGAGGGTTTGGGGAACAGAAAAAAGAAACTTGAAAAACAACCATGTGTGCCAACATCAGAAAGTCCACAAATTACTGATCTCAGTCATTAACTCAGACATCAAAAATGAATTGTGGCCAGCGACTACTAAGGACATATTTTGCCAAAGCTACTTCTCTCTCCCTACTTCATCGGAACTTGAGACAAGCTTTTCTGCTTCCAATCCTCTCACTTAAAAGAAGCAGTTTATTAAACTTATTCAAACACCCACCTCATTTGAAGTCCTTAAAGGTTGTTAGGTCTTAGGAGTCCCTGTTCAAAAATTTTTTTTCTTAAAGATTTACTTATTTATTTTAGAGAGAGAGAAAGGGACAGAAAGAAAGGGAAAGGAAGAGAGAGAGAGAACAGGGGAAGGGGGAGAGGGAGAGAATCTCAAGCAGACTCCCCGCTGAGCAGAGCTTGATGCAGGGCTCGATCTCACCACCCCAAAAGATCATGACTTGAGTCGAAATCAAGAGTTGGACGCTTAACTGATTGAGCCACTCAGGCGCCCCTTAAGAGCCCCTTTTCAATTAGAGGCAGGAGAGGAGGCTCCCGACGGGGAACATGACTACTACCGGACCTCACTGCAGCCACAGCTCCAGCACACGGTAGCAGCCACTAATGTCTAAACCACACGAGTGTGCTACTCGGGACAGCTGAGCCAGTTCATCCTTAGAAAATACTTTTTTCTTCAACCTAGATGAGGCTAAAATGAAAATCACTCTGCTAAGATGAAAACTGAACAAGCTAAGGATCAATACTCAGAAAACCATATATGGAGAGCTTAACACTGACTTATTAACCAACTCCTACAGCAATAAATCTCAAAGCAAATCTTGACAGAAATTATAAACCTGTAGGATCTGTTACTCTGATATGTGGTAGACAGAAGCTATAAACGTATTTTAAGAGAAATTCAGAAGAAGAAGTTAAAGATAATTAGAATAAACCTAATTTTTTGAAGATAACATAAGGGAAGAGCTGCTACTGCCACAAACAGAATTCAAGGTTGGACTGACTAGGTGGACACAAGATAGGATTCCCAGCTTCCCTGGTCCTGCTGACTGAGAACAGCAGTGCCCTCCTCGTTCAGCCACATAGTGACTATTTTAACAAATCAGCCAAAGGGTTGGTTTTACCTTGAAGAATATAAAATAGCAGACTTGAAAATTATCCTTTTTAAAAAAAAAAAAAAAGATTTTATTTTTTTTTAATATTTTATTTATTTATTTGACAGAGAGAGGGATTACAAGTAGGCAGAGCGGCAGGCAGAGAGAGAAGAGAGAGGAGGAAGCAGGCTCCCTGCCGAGCAGAGAGCCCGATGCGGGCCTCAATCCCAGGACCCCGGGATCATGACCTGAGCCGAAGGCAGAGGCCCCAACCCACTGAGCCACCCAGGCACCCTAGATTTTATTTATTTATTTGACAGAGAGATAGGACAAGTAGGCAGAGGAAGACAGGGAGAAGCAGGCTCTCCGCCGAGCAGGGAGCCCAATGCGGGACTCGATCCCAGGACCCTGGGATGATGACCTGAGCCGAAGGCAGCGGCTTAACCGACTGAGCCACCCAGGCGCCTTATCCTTATTTTTTTAAGATTTTACTTATTCATTTGACAGAGAGAGATCACAAGTAGGCAGAGAGACAGGCGGGGGTGGGGAGGGGAGCAGGCTCCCCGCTGAGCAGGGAGCCCGATTCGGGGCTCGATCCCAGGACCCTGGGATCATGATCTGAGCCGAAGGCAGAGGCTCAACCCACTAAGCCACCAGGGGCCCCTTGAAAATTATCCTTAACAGAACCTAGAGAGTAAACAAGAAAAAGTCAGGAGGAAAAAAAAAAAAAATCCAGTGTCCTACACGCCTAGCACAAGGGTGCACATAGAAGCAGTGTGCAGTAAATAAATGCACGCTAAATACAGAATATATTCAAAACAGCTCTNCCCGCTGAGCAGGGAGCCCGATTCGGGGCTCGATCCCAGGACCCTGGGATCATGATCTGAGCCGAAGGCAGAGGCTCAACCCACTAAGCCACCAGGGGCCCCTTGAAAATTATCCTTAACAGAACCTAGAGAGTAAACAAGAAAAAGTCAGGAGGAAAAAAAAAAAAAATCCAGTGTCCTACACGCCTAGCACAAGGGTGCACATAGAAGCAGTGTGCAGTAAATAAATGCATGCTAAATACAGAATATATTCAAAACAGCTCTACTTATCTAGGAGTTAAAGAGAATGAGATGAAATGATTCTCAATTCCAAAATCAGAGGTAAACACTCTTCCTTAGGAAACATTTTGGTCGTGCCTTTACTAATCTGGACTGCCCAAAGTAACAATAAATTTCCAAATCTGAAAGTAAACCCAAACCATCATTTCAGCTATCCATTTCAGTATCATTCCTTTCCCAAAAACTGCCACATAGAAACAAGATTAGCACCTCTTAGCTTACCCATGCTGTCTGTTCCTATTTTCCACCTCTGAAGCCAATAAAAAGTTAAAACACGAAAATAAGAGCACAGGAGTACCTCATTACTTTTTACATGCTTCTACTCAACAATATATCTTCTATTGACAAGTACACTGTTTTTTTTTTTGTTTTTTTTTTGTTTTAAAGATTTTATTTATTTATTTCACAGAGGGAGAGAGATCACAAGGAGGCAGAGAGGCAGACAGAAAGAGAGGGGGAAGCAGGCTCCCCACTGAGCAGGGAGCCCGATGCGGGCCTTGATCCCAGGACCCTGAGATCATGACCTGAGCCGAAAGCAGAGGCTTTAACCCACTGAGCCACCCAGGCGCCCGACAAGTACACTGTTTTTTAAAGTCTATTTTTCTATGACTTTTCATACCATCAGTATCTATATCGATATTGATATAGATACATCTATATATAATCTGCCTTTAATTTACCAACAACTTTGGCATTTGGAGATAATTTTTAAGTCATACTAAATTTTCATGTAAATGTTAATATATACTGCTAGACTCAAAGTAGAGAAATGTGTACTATCAAGCTTTCAAATTTAAACATAAGAATTAATTTTCAACACGTAATTTCCAGATATTCAAAGCAGAATTCCAAATCAATTTTGCCAATCAAAAATTTTCCATTACTCAAAGTCATGGGATAAAGTGTATAATGCAGTTTGTTTGCAAAGCAAGGGGACAACTCACTAACTTCCTTCTTTTGTAAATGGTCTTTCCCCACGTACTTCTGAGAAACATGTCTTTAATCCAAAACAATTTCTTACTGCAGATAGCTTCTCTTGCTGAACCTAAATCTCACCAACAAGGGAAAAGCATGGAAAAAAGCAAAGTTAAAGTTATACCTATTTCCTGAACAGTTCGCACAGCTGTCATTTACAACTAGAAGGAAAAAAAAAATCACTCATGGCCTACAAATAGAAAAGGTTTGGATGCTTTAGAGATCCAATAGGTGTGCCTGGCTGACTCAGTCAATAGAGTATGTGACTCTTAATCTCAGGATTGTGAGTTCAAGCCCCACAGTGGGTGTGGAACTTAGTTAAAATAAAAAAATAAAAGTAAAGAAATAGATATCATGAAAATAATATTTTTTTATTAACGTACAATGTATTATTTACCCCAGGGGTACAGGTCTGTGAATCATCAGACTTCCACATTTCACAGCACTAACCATAGCAAATACCCTCCCCAATGTCCATAACCCAGCCACCCTACCCCTCACCCCAGCAACCTCAGTTTGTTTCGTGAGATTAATCTCACGAAAATAGTATTTTTAAAAATGGGACACTTGGGTGGCTCAGTTGGTTAAGCATCCAACTCCTGCATTTCGGCTCAGGTCCTGATCTCGGAGTTGTGAGATGGAGCCCCCACTGGGTTCCACGCTCACCAGGAAGTCTGCTTGAGATTCTGTCTCTTTCCTCTGCCCCGCCCCCTTACACTTTTGCTCTAGATTGTGCTCTAAAATAAATATTTTTTTTAAAAAGTAGGGAAAATACCAAAAAGCTAAAAATTACAACAGGTCAGCTAATGTTAGTAATGACCAAAAAACATCAGCCCAAATGTCACCTAGCTTGCCTAAACCTAAATTTAAGTTTTTCTGTTTATAATATTCAAAATCTCCTATCAGAAAATACATTTTGTACACGCTATATAATTATCTTCTTGTAATAATTATTTTTCCTGGCCTTGAAAAACAAATTTCACTATGTGAAACTATTTTCTTTCCAAATTAGTTCAAGAAAATGCTTTTTTCAATTATTTTCTGTGGCGNTTGAAAAACAAATTTCACTATGTGAAACTATTTTCTTTCCAAATTAGTTCAAGAAAATGCTTAATTTTTTTCAATTATTTTCTGTGGCATAACTACTTAGAAGCAAAACCTTGTTTGAAGAAATAAGCAAAGATAACAAACTGCAAAGTGGTCACTAAAAAAAGGATATAAAGGGGCACCTGGGTGGCTCAGTCCTTAAGCGTCTGCCTTCGGCTCAGGTCACAATCCCAGGGTCCCTGGGATGGAGCCCCACATCAGGCTCCCTGCTCGGCAGGAAGCCTGCTTCTCCCTCTCCCACTCCCCCTGCTTGTGTTCCCTCTCTCACTGTCTCTGTCAAATAAATAAATAAAATCTTAAAAAAAAAAAGGATATAAAGAAGTATCACAAAAAGGGGGTAAGGCATCGTATTAGTTCCAAGTGGGAGGATATCCTTGACTGTATTAATTCCTTCTACCATATCTGAATAAAATACAAAATTCATTATATTTTTTTTAATATTTTATTGATTTATTTGAGAGAGAGAGAACACAAGAGAGAGCAGAGAGCACAAGCAGGGAGGTGAGAAGAGGGGAAGAGGGAGAGGCAAAGGAGACTCCCTGCTGAGTAGGGAGCCCAATGCAGGACTCGATCCCAGGTCCTCGAGATCATGACCCAAAAGCTGAAGGCAGACACTCAACCCACTGAGCCACCCAGGTGCCTCAAATTCATTATATTTTCAAACTGATATCTTAGAAACTAAAGAAATGAACTCTATTTCTTCCAGTCATCACACTCAAAACATGGGTCATCTTGGACAACTTCTCTTCCACAACTTCTCTTGTATTCGCTTGCCAAGATCCACAGGTGCAATGGTTTTAAGGGCTCAGGTCTTTAGGCTTCTCAGCCCCTCCCCTCTGCATGCACCCCAGCCCCAGGCATCCCTCCTCTAAAAAATTCTCCTTCTCTCTTCCTACTTTCTTCATTCTATTTGTAAGCCAGGAATTATCCTAATCATGGCTCATGATAAAACCAACAGCTTCCATTTACTGAATGCCTACCATGTGTCAGATACTATATAGGCTTATTTTCAGTCTCACAATGACCCTCTAATATAGAATGTTATAGCCCACTTTACAGAGGTTTCCACATGAAGCTCAGGAATGTCAAGCACCCTGCCCAGGGTCGCAAAGGTATTAAGAAAATCAAGACTCAAATCCAATTCTATTTGAGTCTGAAGTCTGTTCACTGCTCTTTTTCTCCAACTAGAAAACTACCATATATCTGAGGCAAAAGTTCAAAGTACCCTTAATCTCTCAAGCCCATGATGGTGCCCTGATCCTCATCATCACCTCCTTCCCTCATCTGTCTTAACAGCATCATTTTCTGGCCAACAATCACAGGAAAAAATGTTCATCTTCACTAGCCATCAGGGAAACTCAAATCAAAACCACACTGAGATACCACCATACACCAGTTAGAATGGCCAAACTCAACAGGACAGGAAACAACAAGTGTTGGAGAGGATGTGGAGAAAGGGGAACGCTCTTTCACTGTTGGTGGGAATGCAAGTTGGTACAGTCACTTTGGAAAACAGTGTGGAGATTCCTCAAAAAATTAAAAATAGAGCTACCTGGGGCACCTGGGTGGCTCAGTCATTGGGCGTCTGCCTTCGGCTCAGGTCATGATCCCAGGGTCCTGGGATCAAGCCCCGCATCGGGGTCCTCACTCGGCGGGAAGCCTGCTTCTCCCTCTCTCAATCCCCCTGCTTGTTTGGTTGGGTTTTTTTTGGTTTTTTGGTTTTTTTAAGATTTATTTATTTATTTGACAGAGAGAGAGAGATCACAAGTAGGCTGAGAGGCAGGCAGAGAGAGAGGAGGAAGCAGGCTCCCTNNNGGCCTCGATCCCAGGACACTGAGATCATGACCTGAGCCGAAGGCAGAGGCTTTAACCCACTGAGCCATCCAGGCACCCACTCCCCCTGCTTGTGTTCCCTCTCTCACTGTGTCTCTCTCTGTCAAATAAAAAAAAATCTTAAAAAAAAAAAAATAG
>LNAC01000328.1:453872-468538 GCA_002007465.1 Ailurus styani | reverse complement strand
GCCAAACTGTGGAAAGAGCCAAGATGCCCTTCAACAGACGAATGGATAAAGAAGATGTGGTCCATATATACAATGGAATATTATTCAGCCATCAGAAAGGATGAATACCCAACTTTTGTATCAACAAGGACAGGACTGGAGGAGATTATGCTGAGTGAAATAAGTCAAGCAGAAAAAGTCAATTATATGGTTTCACTTACTTGTGGAACATAAGGAATAAAATGGAGGACTCTAGGAGAAGGAAAGGAAAGTGTACTGGGGTAAATCGGAAGGGGAGGTGAACCATGAAAGACTGCGGACTCTGAGAAACCAACTGAGGGTTGTGGAGGGGAGAGGAGAGAGGGGATGGGTGAGCCTGGTGGTGGGTATTAAGGAGGACACGTATTGCATGGAGCACTGGGTGTGGTGAATAAACAATGAATCTTGGATCACTGAAAAATAAAATAAAATAATTTTTTGAAAACTATCATTTTCTCTTACTTTTTAATGCAGACATGTAACATATTATTAACTAAATAGGCTTTCATTAACAAGATATAGATTCATGACAACACAAACTTCTTTCTAAGGGATAAGGAATCAAGAGGTACAAATCACCAATCTATTTTATTATTTTTATTATTATTATTATTATTATTATTATTATTATTATTTGCCCCAGGGGTACAGGTCTGTGAATCATCAGGCTTACACCTTTCACAGCACTCACCATAGCACAAAGCCTCCCCAATGTCCATAACCCATCCACCCTATCCCTACCCTCCCACCCCCCAGTAACCCTCAGTTTGTTTCGTGAGATTGAGAGTCTCTTATGGTTTGTCTCCCTCACGATCCCACCTTGTTTCATTTTTTCCCTTCCTACCCCCCACGAATCCCCGCCCTGCCCCTCAAATTCCTCATATCAGAGAGATCATATGATAATTGTCTTTCTCTGACAAATCACCAATCTAAAAGCAAACTTCTCTAATATAACCCACACATAAGCCAAGAACATCCTGTAAGAGTTACACTGGAAAGCAGGAAATGTGTGTTGGTCTCCGGGATTATAAAAGGTTGCTTCCTAGTAGTTGTGAAGTTCTAGTCCCTAAAACCAACTTACTACTATGGGGTAGGCAAACCACAGCATGCAAGGTAACTCCAGCCTGCTATCGTTTTTGAAAATAAAGTTTTATTGGAGCTTGGTCATGCCCCCTTGCTTACATATCATCTATAGGTGCTTTATCATCACAGTGCAGAGCAGCTGCAACAGACACCATCTGCCCGGCAACATCTAAAAGACTATACGGCTCTTTGCAGAAAAAAATCGCCAAAGAACTCCTATACTAACAAATATAAATTAGATATTCTTATTTTGTCAAGTGTTTGGCTATAGGAATTAACATATTCTGATGCCGAAGAGTACTGAGAAGATGAAAAAACACAGGTATAAGGGATCAAAGTAAAAAATAAGGTTTAAGTGGGGTTTAGATAAGTCTGGGTAATATTAGCACTGTAATGCCTAATTGTTCAATCTGGGCCTAACTGTTCTTTAACTTTACCAGCACCTGAAGTAAAGAAGGAGACAGAACTCATTCCACCTGCTCATTGTGTCCAAAAAATAAAATCCTAGCATTTGTTCATGAACAAAACTTCTAGGTTCTCATAAATGGGACACAGTGGTCCATGGTGAAAAACATCCTCCACAATATGGTTATAGTCAATGTAATAACAAGTTTCACACGAAGTGCTCGTTAAATATTTAGTATTCATTAAAAAAAATAAAGCACCTATAATCCAACCAAAAGCCAAAGAAATGCAGGGAAATGTGCCTTTTTCCTTGTCCTGTTGGATCTTGGCATAAAACTTAGGAATAGGCAGTAACGTAACAACGTACAAATTATCGTCATCTTCTGTAGGTGCTTACATGTTGAAAGCAGGGACCTCTTCCCAGGAACACAGAGCAGATCCGACTAAAGGCACCATGGTCTCCTCTACTAGTGAATGTACAAAACCAACCTATGAAATCTTCTATTTAGGGCTTTTCATTCAAAGATAACGTACTAATGTCAGCAAAGACTCAGTCAGACATGGAAACAGACATTGGAGGTGTATTCACAATTACCATTGAAATAACAGTCTACCCAAATTAATACTAAAAGGTTTTACTGTGCTAAGATCATCTTACTTTAAAAACAAAGCTAGAAGACCAAAACAGACCTGATCATCTACTCAAATTTAAGGAAGCTCAAAGCAAGTTTGCCTGATGACTATATAAAGAGAACAGGGCATAATGTCAATTAAACGGTAAATGAGTCGATTGCTTTGGGATTTTTTTTTTCCTGATTATTCCCTCTCTGTCCATGGAATATTTAGGGGCCAATACATATCTTTTAATGCTGCCATTATAGTGCCTTTTAATACATCGTATCAGGGGAAAAAAGTCTAAATATTACCTTCTGTAGAAGCTGCATCAATCATTACTCTTTGCATGAGTACTGGTTCCAATCCAAAGTCGAAAACTATGGTTTGGCGAAAAGTTCCAAATATTTCTGTGTTAAATGCTATCCCGACTTTATACACGTAATGATCTAATCCATTTTGGGCCATCTTTCCTCCTATCCATTCTTGACAGTTTTCTGGGACTTCTTGTGATACCTGGGTAGTACTATCTCCGGCAGATATTGCAATGATACTAAAATGAGGACGATGAGCATCATAAAGCAATGCTACACGATACAGCATTCTTGCAGGCTACAAGGAAGTTAAAATAGTTCATTGAGTACAAGGGGGTGAAAAATCCAATTTTAATTGGGCTCTTCAATGAAAATATTCCCATACGGGACTTTTACTTTCCCATGCTTCTAAAAGACTATGTAAAAATACAGATTGAGCTTATAAGCCATTTAAGAAAAAAAATGAGAATGGTTAAGTTAAAATTATATATTTATGATGTCACTTATAACTCAGTAAAGCTGAAATTTTAAAAAATGATATATTTATGCTATATCTCTAGCCTCCCTACTCTTTCTAGGATATGCTCGTCTTTCTTCGTGGCAAAACCCTCTATCACCCTGTTAGATCACTGACCTCCAACTTTCCATACCTTTGGCCTAAAAAAGTTTTATCTAGCTTCAAGTAGTAAGTCTTCATAAGAGAGCAGTTACCTCTGAAGGCACTGGATTGGGTTCAAGGCCGAGGTTACATGTTCCCAGATTTGTCATCCCAAGATGCAGATGGTACAGTGGAAGAAATGCCACCAAAAAGTACACAGAACTTTTCCACTGCACATATTCACAGAAAAGTTTGACTCTGCTTCATTCTTAAACTTTGAACATTATATTCAAGATAGGAAACACTGCAGAAAATGTCTCACATTAAAACCCCATTATTACAGAATCTGTGACTTCATCAAATCAAATATAAAAACAAGCTGTTACTGTTTAAGTATCTTAGAACTGCCGGATTAAACAACTCAATTTTTAAATAGTTAATTATAAGCCATGAACCCCATCCTATGTTCCAACTTTGGAAGACAATATATCAAAGACCTCTGTATCAAATTAGTAAATTAGCAAACATCTAAATATCTATAAAGACTTTTATCTCAAAACCTAAAAATATTATACTTTAATGAACAAAGGACAGAAATACACTTTAGCACAATATAGAACCTACTTAAGATGTACTTAGATTAAAACATTTTCAGTGCTCTAACACAGAGATTTAAAGGTCAAAAAAAGACTTAAGAAAATTGAAAAAAATTAACATTCTTTAATTAGCACAAAATTCATACCTTACAAGTAAGAGCAAAGGTCCATGTCTGGTGAGATTTTTTGGTGTTGACAGTAACCGACAGATCAGGATTATGCTCTACTTTTACTCCTTCTATACATTCACTAAGCTGAAAATAGAGAGCAATTAATGTTATATTTTTTAGTCCCAAAAGCACAAACAAAAACTTTCGGCATGGTAAATAACTATCAACAGTAAAGATGCTGATGGAACTGTTTACAGAGTAAGATACTTTTTATACATTAATTTTATAAGCACAAAATATAATAAAGCTTAGACAAGACATAAGAAAATTAATAACAACAAAATGGCAGTAAACACTCCCTGAATGAAGATTAATGTAATACCTGCAAATCTCCAAACAAATGGCTTAGTTCTGCTCTTTATTTTAGCAAAAGGGTCTATTTTTGCTACAAAAACACTTTATCAAGAATCAAATTCTTCATATAGAGGATAAGGAAATAAACCAAAATAGCACAAAATAAAGTCAAGACTCAAACAAGGTCATCGTTTAAAACAAACAAACAAACGAAAAAAAAATGCAGTTTATTTTCCTCACCACTTTCTCAGGAGATAATGAATTCATCCACTTTTCTATCAAGGTTTCCATGTAACTGCCTGAGAGCTGTTTATTCTCATTTTGCTGTTTCAATTTTATCAAGCGGGAAGCATATCTTTTCTGCCATTCTGCTAGTTCTTCCTGGGAATGTGCTGAAGTACACTGCGCACCATACCTACAGATTCCTTGCTCTAAAAATCTAAGTAGAATAGGAAAGACTGTTTTATCATATACTTTGTTGGACCATTTAAAAGATAAAACTTCCAGCATTTGCCCTCCGACTCTTCAATAACAAAAACAAAACTTCATCTCCTGAAAGGCCATATTTATCACACTGACTTGCACAGAGGAGGAAGAAGAGGTTTCAAGAACATTTACAACAGTTCATCACTACGGCAACTTTCCATACTCAGCAACTTCTTTTTTGGAATAAGGGGATGCTAAAGCAAAGCATAATCAATCATAACCACCACCCCCCACACACAAAACCGACACTGAAAAGGGAGCTTCCTTCATGATGGAACAATTCTATTTACACAATTTCTTCTTAGACCCGAATTTTCCTAAAGCAATACTGACATCAAGTGGAATGGGGCATCCAACACGGGTGTGCCCTACTTCTCAAAATGATAGGACCTAGAGACAATTCTCCACACACTAGGAATTTCATTCTGAAAAAAAAAATGTTACTATATCATTAAATTATCATCTTAAGGCTTCTACTTTTCACCTTCAAATGTAATGCCTTTCTCTTTTCTGTATTACTATTACCTATATTTCATTGACAATAGTGGACTATATCCATTTGCTTGAAGTTTTAAATAAGTTAAAAATAAAAGTTCTATATTAGAATCACAATTAATTCAATAGTCAGATTAAAATTTTCAAGGGTATATTCCTAAATGCTCATATTACAGGATAGAGTTAATGGTTTCTCAGTGTTTATGACTCAGAAAATTCAACTGACAATTCAGTGGTCAAAAGAGATAAAAAATGCAAAACTTTATTCATTTTTTAAGTTTTAAATATCCTACAAAATATTATGGGTCTAGCCAGTTTTTAAACAACTAAAACATCAAAAAATTAATAGATCTTCTGAAACAAAAAATGAAAAACTGTAAATAGCAAAAAAGAGATGAGACATTATATTATGGATAATTTTTCAACTGAAAAATATGGACAGTAAGAAATATAAAACGAACCACAGCACAATGTAAATTATCAAATGGTTCACCCTATTTGAAAAGTATTTAAAGTTTTTCTTAATGATACAAAGTACTTGAACTTAAATTATACTGCTTATTAAGTTCTCTTATGCTTTGTAAGACACATTTAAAAAATCACGCATTTGTTTCTCTTAAGTATGTCTTCATGAGCCGAATATTTGTCTATTGCTTTGTTTTAAATTATTCCTTTAAAGATTAAAGTTCTGATGTTCTTACTGGCCTATAAATGTTCTCACATTTCCTCTGCATAGGACTCTGTTCTACCTCTACTACAACATGATGCCACCAGGATTTTTGAAATTTACTACATAGTTTCTTTATTTCTATTATAAAATCATATCTGATCTTGACTATTCAATCATCAAAACTACATATCCAACTTCCTTCATTATCAAAAACAATCTACAGGAATGAGAATTTATATCTAAAATCCTCACTACTAGTTCTTATAAAATGAACTGGAGTGCACCTTTTAGAATGTGACTTTAATAATTTTTTCCAGCTTAATAATGATTTAATTTTGAAAGGTTAGCCCTTCAAATAGAAATTACTCATAAGTTATATATAAGTACAACATGAAGGTAATAGATTTTATTTTTTTAGAAAAGTTATTAAAATAATTTAACATTTCTTCATCTATTTTATGCTCTACTTCAATTTATATAATTTCAATTCAATCACCATAAGTTAGAGGTACATTTCACATAAATAAGAGACCAGAATTAAATTCAGTCATAATAATTCAACTGGTATTATAAAAGACTTCTACACAAAGTCTTAACAATCCCGATTTAGATCAATGTTGTTTGTAATTAAAAAGAAAGCTCGCTGGTATGGCCTTGATTTTTATTATTTAATGATAATGACCATTAATTTCAAGTTGAAAATAAACCATTTTACTCAATCATTATACTTCTTCCTTCACATATTATCTTCTTTAAATTGGAATTACTACTTTTCATAAAGTGAAGGAAAATTAACTATCCTTTGAATAAAGACATGTCATTGGTTTAAAAAAAAAATTCACGTTACCTTTTACACAAAGTATATTCCTCGCTGCTTGTGATTCCCCTAGGTGGTGGGCGGAAATGCCAACCATTACAAGACCCTAGAGAGTAATCAGGATATAGTCTTATCATTTGAGGCTTGCTAATAATTCTGATATTTTAATGTGTAAGAAATACTATAAACCCTCCACACACATCATGCTAGATGATGTAGAAAGGACATGACATACTTGCCTCTACCAAAAAAGTAATCTACCAATCAAATGAGTTAAATTAACCACAGGAAACTTAGACATCACTGAAGTAGTTACCCAGCAGCTAAATCAGGTCAGTGACCCTGACTCTATCCTAGCAACTGGTGGACATATTTCCAATGCAGTCTCTTCCCTAACAACCAAAGGGGGGAATCCTGGCATGCCTGTCATTTTTTAAGTATAAAATGTGTCTCTATTAGGAATTATTTCAGGAATGAGAAAATTATCATGTCCTGGAAGGAAATTTTGTAGAACAAATTCAATACTGCATATGGAGTGAAAAGTTCCACATTATTATCCATGTTCCTTAGGATTTGTCTGGCACATGTCATTGTATCAAGTAATCCTTTTTTTTACAATTGAAATAAAGTTCAAAACGTTGAATTATGACGTAAGAGCTAAAAAATAACATTTGTTTATTTCTGAATACAATGAGCTTTGATTCGTTTAGGTAAACGGTTACAAATAAACCAAGGAAAATAAGACTTAAGAAAGAAAAGACTAGAGCAACAAAGGTTGAGCAGCACGAAGTTTTCAAGGACCTCACAGCCATTCTCTATTTCCTCACAAATCATGTGCTACTACCCCCACCTCCCCAAAAAAAGATATTCAGCCAGGTTGAGTTTAAACCCATGTCTCAACCCTTTCCAGTTGTGTGACTGGAAAAATTACTGAACCTTAATAAATATCAGTTTCAACACCTATCAAAAAGATGGAGAAGCCAATACATGATTTTGTGAAAGCCGCTACCACGATACACAGTATCCAGCAAGCACTCAATGAATGTTGGTCGCTCTTCCCTTTCCTCTGGCAAGAGAAGAGGAGGTCATGGATTTTAACTGTGGCAAGAACAACTTAGCTTACAGATCAGGACTTCCAGAAAGTAGTAATCGGACTAGCCTGGGAAAGAAAAAGAGAAAGCCTCCGTGCTACAATGTAGAATGTAGCAACTTGACATTGCTAACGATGAGGTTTACTTACAGTCAGAGCTACATGGAGGCAAGAAAATGATACTTCCTATGTTCATGACTCCATTATTCTAGGAAAAGGGGCCAGTGGAAAAAATGCTTTCATCTACACCTACTTCTCAAAATTAAATTTGTACATTCTCTCCTATACCTCAACTTACATAAAGTGTAACTCAGTAAATATCCTCCCAATAAACAATAACAAAGTAATGCGGGCAATTACAGCTATCAGAAGTAACACAGAATGCGGTACTTACCCCCTTCCAAGTCTTCCACATGATATCCAGAGAGGACGTTACTAGTAGCTGTCTGAAAGTTTTCAAATGAAAATGTTTTTATAATAAGAAATAACCAGTTGAAAAAAAAAAAAGAAATAACCAGTTGATGTTGAATTAAACTTGGACATTTTAAACATTTTTTTAAGGCTGAGTTTGAATACTAAGAAATTTTAATACATTTAATAAATCTTAATATTGTAAACAGTATTTTTTGCATCCATCTCTGCTGTATGTTAAACTATGTTTAAAAACAGGAAAGAATGGGCGCCTGGGTGGCTCAGTGGGTTAAAGCCTCTGCTTTCGGCTCAGGTCATGATCTCAGGGTCCTGGGATCGAGGCCCGCATCGGGCTCCCTGCTCAGCGGGGAGCCTGCTTCCCCCTCTCTCTCTCTGCCTGCCTCTCTGCCTCCTTGTGATCTCTCTCCCTCTGTGAAATAAATAAATAAAATCTTTAAAAAAAAAAAAACAAACAGGAAAGAGGTACTTATGTGGCCTTCATTAAAGAAACTGATAGAGATTCCCTATATAAAAATTACCTGGTAGCAAACGATAAAGTCCATGGAGTAGCACCTCCATTCATTTATTCATTTCACTCTCCTCTCCCTAACACCAAGAGAATGATCAGCTAGAGAGGTGCCTTTCTCCTGCATTGAGTGCAACACCACCACTGTGGGGCCTGGAGCACATCCTGCCAGGTCCCCCTCACTCTGGGAGGAGCCCTTCTCCCACGATGGAGCTGAGGACCCACTCATTCTGACTCCCTGGTTCTCCCAACTCAGGTCTCCTGGGTGCACATAAATCCCCAATCTGCTCCTTTGGTTCTAACTTTACTCTAAACTCTACACCTCCCATTTCAAATGAGTGAATGGCCATAGCACTTTTTCTTACTTTTCTTAACTCCTGACAGCATTTTATGTGCCGGATCACTATCCGCCATGCACAGATCCACTGCCAACAGCCAACTGCCCTTCTACATTCCCAGAGCTCGCAGAGGACCAGGCACATAATGGGTGCCCAGTAAATGCATCCAGGATGGGATGGGTGGATGGACAAATGATCATCCATGCACTTCAAACAAATATGTCCAAAATTCAATTCATCATCTTTACCCCAAATCTCATCCTCCTTCTCATGCTCCTTATCTCGAGTTAATGCTCCCAAAGCAAGACTAAAATTCTAAAAGTCATCTTGAACTCTCCCTCTTCTGTCCCGCTCTGAGTATTCTCCAAATCTTGCCCAACGAGGTCTAGAATGTCCCTCATATCTGTCTGTCTCATACTCTTTACTCCCACTGCCACTATCCTGGGCAAGGATTTGCCCCTGAACCAAATGACCACCAATGTTACCCTGTACCAAGTCACCTCTGGGTCTTTACCTAGCAACTCCATCCTTTAATCTCCTGCCTTCCTGGTCTCCCCACAGACTGTTAATCTCGCCTCTCCCTGCTTATATTTCCACTGCAGCACTTACTGACCACAGGCAGCCTGCCCCATGGGTCTATTAGCTACGTGCATCTCTGACTGGCCCACCAGATTGTTTTTCAAAGGTATCTCAGGTTTCCAAAACCCAGAGAACTTTGAACAGCACAGGAGCTCAGTAAATGTTGAACTGAATCAGAGGAAATGGTATCCCAACATGAAACTTAAAATGTCTTATACTGTAGAAAGAATGTTTAAATGCTAATTGGGTATAACTGAAACAATAATATCACTGTAATTTATACGTCATTAATTAAACTGGACTTTTCCTGTTGAGCTGGAACTAAATCACTATTGATACTGTTTCTATAGGAAGATGCTTCCTGATTCTCCAACTACTTACTAAAAATATTAAAAGACAATCCATTCCTTCTGTAAAATGAGGACTGACTAAAAGAATATATAAGTTAAATCAAGAGTAATTGTTTACAATCTCTTTAAATTCTACAAGCAAGGTCTAGTGCCATAGTACCACACTAGCCTTTAAAATATGATCTCAGGGGCGCCTGGGTGGCACAGTCAGTTAAGCAAGCGTTCAACTCTTACATTTGGCTCAGGTCATGATCTCAGGGCTGTGAGATTGAGCCCCACATCAGGCTCCATGTTCAGCATGGGGGCTCCTTCTTAAGTTTTTCTCTCCTTCTCCCTCTGCCCCTCTCCACACTCTAATAAATAAATCTTAAAAAGAATACATTTCATCTTCATCAAATTTATGAATATAAAAGCTAAATAAAAGCTCATTTCATGTGTGGACCTCCTCTAAAAAATTTATCAAAATAGGGGCACCTGGTTGCCTCCATCAATGGAGTATACGGCTCTCAATCTCAGGGTCGTGAGTCAGAGCCCCACGTTAGGTGCAGAGATTACATAAATAAAATTTTTAAAAAGTCTCTTAAAAATTTATCAAAATAGGGGCGCCTGGGTGGCTCAGTGGGTTAAGCGTCTGTCTTCAGCTCAGGTCATGATCCCAGGGTCCTGTGATCAAGCCCCACGTTGGGCTCCCAGCTCAGTAGGCAGCCTGCTTCTCCCTCTGTCCCTCCCCCTGCTCATTCTCTCTCGAATAAATAAAATCTTTTAAAAACAAAAATTTATCAAAATAAATTTACCAGATATGCAAGAAAACAACAGGAATAAAATGTTTCAGTCCCAGAACAAAGCTGAAAGCATTTATAACTGTTTAAGGGGGGCGCCTGGGTGGCTCAGTGGGTTAAAGCCTCTGCTTTCAGCTCAGGTCATGATCTCAGGGTCCTGGGATCAAGGCCCGCATCGGGCTCTCTGCTGAGCGGGGAGCCTGCTTCCCCCTCTCTCTCTGCCTGTCTCTCTGCCTCCTTGTGATCTTTCTCCCTCTGTGAAATAAATAAATAAAATCTTTAAAAAAAAAAAAAAAAACTGTTTAAGGGGAGTGACATGGCGTCCTTCATGAGTCAGCATCTGCAGTGATGTACAAGTGAGCGGGCGCGCCTGTGCTGACACCGCCCCTCTCAGGCGGGCAGGGTCTGGAGAACAGCACATCTGCCCCACAAGGGCTGGTAAGAATGAGAAGCTTGGCCCAGGCTTAGGATTGAGCCACCATGGCTTTTAGGTTCCAAGGTATTATGTTTCAGGGGTTTTTTAAAACACCTCTTTATATGCTTAGACCCCGAGACAGAAAGGCAGTATTAATTAGTTTATGATCACTCTTTAGTTAGTACTGACACCTTTAGGAAAAACAGCCAGGGGCACCTGGGTGGCTCAGTGGGTTAAGCCTCTGCCTTCGCCTCAGGTCATGATCTCAGGGTCCTGGGATCGAGCCCCACATCGGGCACTCTGCTGGGCAGGGAGCCTGCTTCCCTCTCTCTCTGCCTGCCTCTCTGCCTACTTGTGATCTTCCTCTATCAAATAAATAAATAAAGTCTTAAAAAAAAAAAAAGGAAAAGCAGCCAAATTTCAGATTGCTAGAATTTCTATAAATTTACCATCAAATCTATTAATTTGATATTTTAAATCTTTATATTCTAATTTCGTTTCCATTAGTCAGCCTTGAGTTCATGTCTTTATCCTTATCTACTAGCACTTAAACACCAGCTCAGTTCAATCTTTAAAACAAATTGTTTCTAATTTTTTAATATATCATACGCAATAATAAGAGTATCATTGTCAGCTTTTTCTAGATGGATTTTTTTAATGATATCAGTTCACTAGCCAAAAAAAAAAAAAAAAAAAACCTAC
Source organism: Ailurus styani (assembly GCA_002007465.1). Lineage (NCBI taxonomy): Eukaryota > Metazoa > Chordata > Mammalia > Carnivora > Ailuridae > Ailurus > Ailurus styani. The sequence continues at coordinate 456,790 of LNAC01000328.1, read as the reverse complement.
ACTGGTTACAGAGTAAAGTTAATTATAAACAAAACTTCAGTCACTTCTCCCAAAAGTATAGTCACAAAATAGGAGTCAAGTGATACTCGTGGCCTTATGTGTGAGAGCATTATAAATATGAAAAATAAAAATTCATGTATATATGTATATATATATAAATACATAAAATATATATATATCTGTATGTGATTATCAGATGTAAAGCTGATAATTCAATTAAGGCAAAAAAGAAGTCAAAATTTTTAATAATACAGAAAGTCATCTTATTTTACATTCCATGTTAAAAGGCTGAATTTGTAATTGTCTTCCTTTAATCCTTAGAAATTAAAAAGAGTACATATATACAAGAAAGGAAATGGCTCTGAAGTTAATTAGAGCTTACTGATACTCAATTCATAGTAAGACAAAGAAAATAACATTTTTTTAAAGCCTATATAATTGCAGCAAAACAAATAGTATCTTTATCCAGCTCACGCAATTCACGATGACTGTCTTCCTGCTTAATGTTTGTCGGTATGTGAGACATATTATTAGATTTAGAACAGGAAAGTAATCCACAGGAGGTCACAGTTTATGCCTGGGCCTCTGTTCTTTCTCTACACCCATGTGGAGCACCCTCCATCTCACTCACCATGGAACTGGCACCTTCTTAACCCTCAGTTCTTTGCTTAGCTAACTCAGCCTCTGACCATCCAATCCAGTTATATTTTCCATCACAGAAAGCTTATCTTTGTCCCCTCATGCCACTTTCCTCAATGTGAATTATACCTATAGCTGTCCAATTTACTTGTTTGTTGTCTATCTCTTCCCCAAGACTTTAACCTCCAGACTACAGGTGTCTTGGTCAGTGCTGTATCCCCAGCACCATACAAAGGACCTAGCACATAGTAGGTGTCAGTTTTCTTAATAAGTAAGCCAATCAGAGGCACCTGGTTGGCTCAGGGGATTAAGCATCCAGCTCTTGGTTTTGGCTCAGGTCATGATCTCAGGGCTGTAAGATCAAGCCCCGCATCCAGCTCTGCACTCAGCCGGGAGTCTACTTGAAGATTCCCTCCCTCTGCCCTTCTCCGCATACATGTGCATGCACCAACCCCCTCGAATAAATAAATAAATAAATCTTTTTTTAAAAAAAGAGAAAGAGGGCGCCTGGGTGGCTCAGTGGGTTAAAGCCTCTGCTTTTGGCTCAGGTCATGATCTCAGCGTCCTGGGATCGAGGCCCGCATCGGGCTCTCTGCTCAGCAGGGAGCCTGCTTCCTCCTCTCCCTGTCTCTCTGCCTGCCTCTCTGCCTACTTCTAATCTCTCTCTGTGTGTCAAATAAATAAATAAAATCTTTAAAAAAAAAAAAAAAGAGAAAAATTCTCTCTCTCCCTCTCTCTCTGCCCTCCTCCCGCCCCCTCCTGCACTCTCAAAAAAAAAAAAAGAAAAAGAAAAAGAAATAAATACACCAATCACTTTACATGGCCTCCATTTATAAAAGCTGACAAAAACGGCTGTTTTTTTTTTTTAATTAAAGATTTTTATTTATTTATTTATTTGACGCAGAGAGAGAGATTACAAGTAGGCAGAGAGGCAGGCAGAGAGACAGGGAGAGGAGGAAGCAGGCTCCCTGCTGAGCAGAGAGCCCGATGCGGGCCTCGATCCCAGGACCCTGAGATCATGACCTGAGCCGAAGGCAGAGGCTTTAACCCACTGAGCCACCCAGGCGCCCAAAAAAACGGCTGTTTTTAAGAAGTGACACCTAGGGGCACCTAGGTGGGTCTGTCATTAAGCGTCTGCTGTCGGCTCAGGTCATGATCCCAGGGTCCTGGGATCAAGCCCCTGCTTGGTAGGGAGCCTACTTCTCCTTCTCCCACTCCCCCTGCTTGTGTTCCCTCTCTCACTGTGTTTCTCTGTCAAATAAATAAATAAAATCTTTTTATAAATAAATAAATAGTGACATCTAAATAAAAATACTTTTATATGCCTCTATGAGGAACAGAAATTTGAAACTTACAAAGCTTTGGGCCTGTTCCATGCCACTGCTGTCCCCTGGCCTTCCATGTGCCCTTCAAATGCTTCACCAGAGCATGTTTCTGTTCACCAGTTACCCTGATACACATTGTTTCCATCTCCTAAACTCCATTCCCTAAAAACGGTCCTTCAATCTCAGACCTCTTTACAGTTGCTTTAAAAAGAAGGCTTGAGGGTTATCTCATTTTTAATGACAGCATTTTCTAACAGCCAGATGTAGTGAAACACTAAAATTTCCCAATCATCTTTCCACTTGTTGGCCAGAGACCACTAACAAGAATTAGGAATAGAAAGAAGACCTGGGGTACAGTGAAGACATGAGAAGAAGCAAGGTTCCTGGGATGGGACCAAGATGGAAAAGAAGGCCAGGAAGTTCCACTATCCCACCTAAACAGCCTTTCTTTCTTGGCTGATGCCCAAAGATTTTCCAGTTTTAATACAGAACACTTACTATAGCCAGATTGAGTTAAACTCTTTCCAAAGAGATCCACTGAAATAGTCTTACCTCTGTTTCTGTGAGAAGTGTTTTCAGTCTTGTCAAATCTTTTGTTACCATCCCATTCTGGAAAGGGTGGATGAAAAAGGCAAAACCCAGTTAGTATATTAGTTCTTTGCTATGGGTGCACAACTCAATTCCTCCACTGTTTCTAAGATTTATCTGTAAAAAGAAAATGCTATCCTCATCTCCCATCCCACTACCATTAATGGTAATAAAGCTAATCGATCTGTAAGAAAAGTTTAAAGAATTAACATGACAAAAATACAGTGTGGCCTAAAACACTTTATTCACCTTGTATAAGAGCTTAAAATCAATTCAATAAAATATTCACAACAGGTGTCACTGAAAAGCAAGACAGGATATGCCATGAGAAAAATAAACCTACACTTTCTTTTTTTTTTTTTTTTT
>LNAC01000328.1:443305-453645 GCA_002007465.1 Ailurus styani | reverse complement strand
TTTTTTTTTTTTTTTTTTTAAAACCTACACTTTCTTTGTGCTCCCACCACCCCCTGCCTCCACAAAGCTAATGGACTTGTATTTACAAAATTGTGAGTCTGCAAAATCAATCAGTTACCCATGATTCAGATTCACATAAAATGGTCATTGCACTTTAAAGATATATTATTAATAAAGCAGTTGAAGGAAAACAGGCAAAATATTCACTCTTCTGAAATTTACATTTCACTTGAGATTTAAAAGCAAGTAGTTCTTCCTAGTTTTAAATTCAAAAACCCAACAGGTAAAACTGTGTAATATGCTTAACTTAATACTGAAAACTTCCTTAAGGATAGAATTATAATAATATTAATGAAGAAACAGATTCTTTATCATCTATTTAGAAGTAAATAGCTATCCAATTTTGCTATATTAGTAATACAGTTTAGCTTTATATTCACTTATAAACTTGATGAAATCAAAAAGCAACGTTAAACCAGGGCGTCTGGGTGGCACAGTCGGTTAAGCATCCGACTCTTGGTTTCAGCTTGGGTTGTGATCTCAGGGTTCTGAGACAGAGCATTGCACAGGGCTCCATACTCAGTGGGGAGTCTGCCTGAGAATCTCTCTTTCCTCTCCCTCTGCTCCTCCCCCTGCTTTCTCTCACTCTCTCTAACATACATACATACATACATACATACATAAATAAATCTTTAAAAAACACGCACACACACACACATTAAACCAATTAAATAATTCACTATACAGTAGTCCCTGAGAAAAGTAACTAAATTACCCCCTAAGGTTGGTCATTACATTACACTCAGCAGTATACAAAGTACTTTGCTAACTTTTTTCCCCCAACCAAATATATTTATCTGCAGTGAAAACACAACTTCGCTCCAGGTTTTCACAGTTTACATCAATTCAGAAGACTAAGTGAGGTGCAGGGAATTCATGCTGTATAGCAAAGTATACAAATTACTTTCTGGCTTTTTCCTGTTTTCCATTGATTCCTCAGAAATATCCACACATTTTATAACAGTAACCAACTGATGAAAAAAAGTTTTAACATCTTTTTCTTCTCATTTCTACAGACTGCCAATTCTAAAGTTCCAAAATGTAATCTCAATTATCTCAACCCCCCCACCACAAAAAAAAAAACAAAACTCTAAAAATTTAAATGCTACATGCAAATAATTATCCCAAAGTCTGAATAGAACAAGGTCATTCCATTAGAGTGGTCAGAGTGGAATATTAATTCACACATATAACATCTTCAGAAACAGAAGTAATTATTACTTAGTTTAGGTTAACTTAAACATTTTATAAAATAAATTATTGGACTTAAGAACCCTATGCAATCATATGTGCACAGGAACATTTTAAAACCCAAAACTATAGGGGCACCTGGGTCACTTAGTTGGTTAAGTATCTGCCTTTGGTTCAGGTCATGATCCCAGGATCCTGGGATCAAGCTCCACGTTGGGCTCCCTGCTCAGCGGGGAGTCTGTTTCTCCTTCTGCTCCTCCCCACTCCCTGCCCCTGCCCCCCGCTTTCTCCAGCTCTCTCCCTCTCTCTCTCTCAAATAAATAAATAATTATAAATAAATAAGTAAGTAAACCCCCAAAATAAGGAGTGCACCTGGCTGGCTCAGATGGTAGAGCACACCACTCTTGATCTCAGGGTTTTAAGTTCAAGCACCACATTGGGCCTAGGGCTTGCTTAAAAAATAAACAGGGCAATCAGGGGCGCGTGGGTGGCTCAGTCGGCTAAGCAACTACCTTTGGCTCAGGTCATGATCCCAGGGTCCTGGGATCGAGTCCTGCATCAGGCCCCTGTTTGGCAGAGAGCCTGATTCTCCCTCTTCCTCTACCTGCCTCTCTGCCTACTCGTGCTCTGTATCTCTCTGTCAAATAAATAAATAAAATATTCTTAAATAAATAAATAAGTAGGGTAACGATGCTGGGACCCCTCTCACCCTTGAGAGCTTTTGTTGTATCTTCACTTAATAAACTTCTATTGCTTTACTCACCAAAACAAGTATGTGCTATTCTTACATATATTACCACAATCCATAAGACCCCAGTGATTAAACATCAGTTTGTTGAAGAGAAATGAGTATCTAAAGATACTCATGAACTCTGATTTCTAATAGAAGGAAGTAAGAGGAAAAATGCAAACTTAATTACTTTATCCCCACAATATGCTTTAGGAGTCACGTGAATGAATCCATTTTCACACATTCAGAATTACAGCTCATCAACGTACCAGGGACTCTCCTGTCAGTGACTTGGCAAGAATGCTGGATACCAGTTGAAGCTTCCCTTTCAGCTGCATACAGCAGAGCACTGCCTGAAAGGCCCCATCTCCCTTGGCCAGGCCTTCTCCCAGCACTGTCAGGAAAGAATAGCCAGCATCAACCATGTAACATTAGATGCACATTCTTCTCGACTATAACATTAGCACACTATCACAAAGATGAATTCTTACACGCTAAAAGAATTAACTTCAAGTACTGGTAGAAAGCTATGATGTCTCAGTTCTGTCTAAGACAGGCATAAAGACAAGAAGAAACGTGGGCAATCCACATTTCTAACCCACTACAGCCTACAGCCAGGCAGGAAACCATCAAAGCCACAGGAAGAGGAGTTCATCTTAAAGCTCGCTCTCCAGTGAAAAATACCATTCAGCCTGTAATTCCTTGGGTAAATGAGGGCTATTAAAACACAGATATTTTCTGAATAAAGTTTCCACATTTTTAACAGTGACACAAGAGATCCAGTGCCATTAAAATGCATAAGAATAGAAACTGCAAATCTCTACATGTGGTATTCCTAAGCAGCTAAGAATTAGCTTTTATCAAAACCAGCAAGATTAACTAAGAACCTAATTGTCACATGGCCACAGAAAATGCTAACCTAATTGTTTGCAAGTGTTTACAGATTTAATACAATCACAGGAGCACATATTTCTAACAATACAGAATATACACATTTTTTGCCATGTCATTAAGATGATTTCTCACAGCAACTGCTAATGGCTTAACTAGTAAAACAATCTGTATCTTTCCCTTCACTGCTAAGTCCAAGGTTCTATTTTTAATTTGTACATACTTTAGCTTCCTTTGCAAGAAAGTAATTTGCTGCAAGAAAATATTTTGGAAATTGCATTTTTTCTAATTATTTCCAAGGAAATGTTTAAGTATCAGTATAATATACTGCATAGTTAAAGTCCACTGGGTCTGTTCATTATGTATTTATTTTGGTTGTACTGAACACATCCTTTCATTATGTTGTTCAATTCTTCCATCACACAAATAACATTATAAGAACGCTAATAAAATTCTACCTAAAAATTCCCCATAAGTCCATCACTCAACTAAACAGACTGTCTTCACTTACTCATTTTCTCTTCCAATTTTTATCAATATTTACATAACTTTTACATGATTGTAACTGATATAAATATAATAGTTTGTATTCTGCTTTATTTTCCCTCAGCACATTCAATATCGTCCATGGTTCTCAAAGTGTTTATGTTTATTGTATTATTGCCCATATGGTGTTCCATTAAGTAGATACATCAATTTACTTAACTACTCCCTGGCTCCAGAACAATCCCAATTTTTAACTATCGAAACTAACAATGCAATAAACATCGTTATGTATATATCCTTTATTGAAGTAGATTACTGAATTGAAAGTTGCAGTCTCTCTGTATTTAAGAAGGTTTTATTCAATTACTTTTGGTTTGGGCCAACCTGTTGTCTCACTCCATCCACATTACAGATCTACTCAACTGTCCCCAGATAATTCCAATAAGTGATCAACTCCAGTACAGTTATCATTAAGAATGTCTTGAATATCTTATAAAATTTCCCAGTAAGCCCACATCTCGCTTAGCTCTTACTATTCCTAAAACTATTCAAATATGACCTTTGGCAAATCACTTTATCTCTCTGGCCCTCAGTGTGGTCATCTGTAAAATAGAAACACATATAAATTTGTTTTAAGGATCGAATAATAAAATGTTTTGAAGAAGAAACAATAGTCCTACTAAGGGCTGGACTCCTTACTTTCGCTAAGCCTGCTTCCTCCCCTGTAAAATGCAGGTGACAGAAGCTACCTAATAAGGTTGTGGTAAAGATTAATTGTGTTAATTATGTAAAGTATCTAGCACAATCTCCTCATAAGAGTTCCCTATGTTACCTTCCCCTTCTAGAAATTATACAACAGTATTGAGAACTGCTAAGGAAATATCCTAATTCCTTTTCAATAACTGGAATATTAAGAAACTAGTTGTCAAGCACTAAAGAATGTTTCAGGGAAACAAAAAAAAAATCTAAGAATATTTCAACCTCAGGTAATAATTATGTCATGTCTAAAGAGTAGTAAATCACACGTTATAAACACCTTTCACAGATCTTTGGTTTTGTACAAAGTATTTGCCAAATTTTATTCTGCAAAAGTTCTTGCATTACATTGATGTTTGAAGGCCTCAATAGTTGTCAAAATTACGTTTCTTTTTTTTCTCTTTCCCTTTTTTAGACAAGAATCAGTACTGATTTACCTTTTGCCAATTGTCACCCTAAAATGCAATTCGGTTTGTCTTACAGGATCCCACATGAAAAATTATCACTAAAAAATACTCAACACTTACAGATTAAAAAGCTCTCCTGCTATTGAATCATATAACAAAATTAAACTGCAACCTGGTCGGTCATTATCTGTAATATCTTGAAAAAGCTTGAAAGAAAATAAAGTATAGGCTTCTGTATTATAAAACTTGCCTTAGTTAAAATAATGAACTTGCCAAAAGAGAGGACATTAAAAATATAATCTAATCTTGAGCACTATAAATATGTTACAATCCCTTGCAGAAAAATTCTCTTCCCACCTACTCTGTGAGATTTTACTGTGAGCACACTATTTCCAAACTGAACAGCTCCTTCCTGTCTACCGGGAGTTACTAAGGAGGAGACCTAACACCTTACTGTCTTGGAATAGTCAGGTCTCCATTCCTTCTCATTCTTCAGTTTTTGTAATATGTCTTACTCGAAATGTGTAATATTCAAGAATATTCATTCAACGTTTCAACAAAATAGCCTCTCTCAGGGTCTGACAGCCTCTGGCTATCAAAAGGAGACAATCAACAATTAAAATGTAATTCCCTTTACTTGTAAAGAATTACATGCAGTGAGAAAGGTGATTTAAAATAAGCCTTAAATACAATAAATGTTGAGTATAACTGTATTTTTTCAGTCACATCACTATATTAGATTATTTCTTTCATCAAGTCCTTAGTTACTTTAGACTACTCTAAAATCTTTCATTGAAAAGCTAAGCTGGAGTGACTGGGTGGCTCAGTCAGTTGGGTGTACAACTCTTGGTTTCCCCTCAGGTCACGATCTCAGGGTCCTGGGATCGAATCCTGAATCAGGCTCTGCGCTTGGCAAGTTTAATTGAGGATTCTCTCCCTCTGCCCTTCCTCCCCCACACTCTCTCTCTAAAATAAGTAAATAAATCTTAAAAAAGAAAGAAAAGCTAAGCCTAATCAAGATATTTTTCCAAAATTTTCAATCTACAACAAAGGAGACAATAATATACAATGGGGAAAACACTGTCTCTTCAATAAATGGTGTTGGAAATACTGGACAGCTACATGCAAAAGAATGAAACGGGACCACTTTCTTACACCATACACAAAAATAAACTCAAAATGGATTAAGTACCTAAATGCAAGAACTGAAACCATAAAACTCTTGGAAGAAAACACAGGCAGTAATCTCTTTGACACTGGCCTCAGCAACACTTTTCTATATATGCCTCCTCAAGCAAGGGAAACAAAAGTAAAAATAAACTACTGGGACTACACCAAACTAAAAAGCTTCTGCAGCAAGGGAAACCATCAACAAAACAAAAAGGCAAACTATAGTGGGAGAAGATATTTTCAAATAATACATCCAAAAAGGGGTAGATACCCAAAATATAAAAAGAACTTACACAACTCAATACCAAGAAAATAAACAATTAAAAAATGGGCAGAGGACCTGAATAGACATTTTTCCAAAGAAGACATAAAGATGGGCAACAGATACATGAAAAGATGTTCAACATCACTAATCATCAGGGAAATGCAAATCAAAACTGCAGTGAAATATCACCTCATACCTATGAGAATGGCTACAATCAAAAAGACAAAAAATAGTAAGTGTTGGTGAGGACGTGGAGAAAAAGGAAACCTTATAGACTGTTGGTAGAAACCCAAGTTAGTGCAGCCACTGTGGGAAACAGTGTGAAGATTCCTCAAAAAATTAAGATATAGGCACGCCGGGGTGGCTCAGTCAGTTAAGCACATGCCTTCAGCTCAGGTCATGAGCCCAGGGTCCTGGAATCAAGTCCTGCATCGGACTCCTTGCTCAACAGGGAGCCCGCTTCTCCTTCTTCATGCTGTTCCCTCTGCTTATGCACGCGTGCACGCGCACTTTCTCTCTCTGACCGATAAATAAATAAATAAACAAACAAATAAATCATATAAAAAATATTAAGAAACACCATACAATCCAGCAATTCCACTACTGGCTATTTACCCAAAGAAAATGAGAACACTAATTTGAAAAAATACATGCGCTCCTATGTTTATTGCAGCATTTTTACAATACCCAAGATATGGAAGCAACCTAAGTGTTAATAGATTAAGTAGATGCAGGGGTGCATGGGTGGCTCAGTGGGTTAAGCATCTGCCTTCAGCTCAGGCCATGATCTCAGGGTCCTAAGATCGAGCCCCGCATTGGGATCCCTGATCAGCAGGGAGTCTGCTTCTCCCTCTCCCTCTGCCTGCCATTCCCCCTACTAGTACCACAACTACCCATGTTGGGTGAAGAGAGTACTTAAAAAATAGTAATAATAATGACATTCTCAGCTAGCGTTTAAAAATCTGGCAGCCTTATGAAAAATATTCATTGATGTTTATGATGACTGAGTTTGTAGCACAATACTCCTTTGGTTGACAATATTTTCTTTTGATTTCACTTCTGCCATTTATCGCATTCTATTTTGGTTCTTTTTAAGTCTTAATTTTAATTTCAGTGAGTTAAAATACAGTGTTATTCTATTTTGTTAATGTAAAAACTGTAAGTTTCCTATTTAATCAATATTTCCCAGGCATCCTGTTACGCCAAATACAACTTATGTTCAGATGATGAAAACAGACTTGCCCACCTCATTTATTCAGGGCTCACAAGTGTGGCAACTCTCACTATCTACAGCACAACACCAAACTCAGAACTAAGGTCCATGAACTCAAAGCCTATGTAGTTAATTTTTAAGATGCCCTCAAGTCCTTACTCAGAGTCTATTTACTCTTTTTGAAGTAAAATTCCAACTTTATATTTTATGATTCTAATTATTTCCTGGCTTGAAAAAAATCAGATAAAAAACATTTTGGGGACAACCAAGTAAATTTGATTACAGACTGGGTTGTAGGTAATACCAGAAAATCACTGTCAATTTTATTTGGTTAATAATATAATTGTGATTATACAATTATGGCCTTATTCTTGGAGATGATACTAATGCATTTAGGGATAAATATCATGATGTCTGTCATTATTTTCATGTATCTCAGAAAAAAATTAATATGATAAAATCTTACAATCTAAGTTTTGAGAATAGGAATGTTCATTAAAACATCTATTTTTCTATAAGAAAATATTTTAATTTCTTCATAACAAAAAACAAGTAATGTTTTTTAATTCTGTAACAAAGATTGCCTGTCTGATTCCCTAACCCTGCCTGAGACAGTGAAATCAGAAAGTCAAAGCAGCACATAGAAAAGAGGGAGAAGGTTACAAGGAGGCATGTTGAGAGTTGCAAGGAATGCAAACTGACAGCCTGACAGTAAGGCAACAGACATCCACACAATACGGTATAGAAAAGCGAAACATAAGGTTGGGGCCAGTAGGACAGGAGCTATTCCATAGCTCTCCAGCATTACAAAGCAGTATAATACCTAACAGACTGAGATTCTTTTTTTTTTTTTAAGATTTTATTTATTTATTTGAGAGAGAGAGAAAATGAGAGAGAGAGAGAGCATGAGGGGGGAAGGTCAGAGGGCGAAGCAGACCCCCCGCTGAGCAGGGAGCCTGATGTGGAACTGGATCCCGGGACTCCAGGATCATGACCCAAGCTGAAGGCAGACGCTCAACCAACTGAGCCACCCAGACACCCCAGACTGAGATTCTTGACTTGGTTTATATTACTAACTCACTACCTAACCATGGTATTTTCTCTTAAGTAAGATTACCAAAAGTTGAAAAGGAAAAAAAAATTCATCTAATAGCAGAACTCCACAACTAGCAATACATTACCTGGCCAATATTCCCAAATATCTATTTCAAATAAACAACTTTATATACACTGCTTTTACATGTAAGTAAGCATTTTCCACGTTCTTCCATATCACCTAAATGGTAACAAGGAATGCACAGAATTTAATTAAAGATGTCCTCCCTTACTGGAAGCTAACCAATTTTTTACTTTTACACATAGCACGGCAATGAACATCATTCCACATACAATTTCATCCTTCTTTTGGATTATTTACTTGGGATAGCATCCCAGAAATGATTAGTGGGTCGAAGGGTATAAACATATTACCAAGCTGCATTCTCCCTCACATTCCACCAAGACAAGAGTATACTTATTTCATTACAACTTTTTCCTAGACATTGGTTAAACTATTTTCCCCCAACATTACAGAGGTATAACTGGCAGGCAAACACTGCATATAATTAATGTATAAATTTGTTAAGTTTGCACATATGTCTACACCCATGTTACTACCATCAAAATATAGGTAATAAACATACCCATCACCCCGAAAAGCTTCCTGGTTAAACTTTTATTTTAGTAATTCAGTAGTTGTAAGATAGTATCTAACTTTATTTATATTTTTTTATTTTTTTTTTAAAGATTTTATTTACTTATTTGACACAGAGAGAGAGATCACAAGTAGGCAGAGAGGCAGGCAGAGAGAGAGGAGGAAGCAGGCTCTCTGCCAAGCAGAGAACCCGATGCGGGCCTCAATCCCAGGACCCTGAGATCATGACCTGAGCCGAAAAAAGAGGCTTTAACCCACTGAGCCACCCAGGCGCCCAGTATCTAACTTTAAAATGCTAAGTAAAACAACAGAAAATTTTTCCATATGCTCTTTCGCTAACAGCAATTTCTCTTCTGTGATTTTTCACAAGTCATTTAACCTTCTGGGACTTTGTATGTCTCCAAAATAAGAAGACTGCACCAACCTCACTACTCAAGGGAGTGAAAATTAAAGAAAGAGGCTCCATTTCTCACATATGAGACTGGCAGAATGTCAAGACTGACGGGTTCCAGCAATACCGAGGTCATGGGCACAGGCATTCTCAGGCACTGCTGCTGCGTGTGTGCATCAGAAACAAATCTGACAATGTCTGTTAAAACTCTAAGCTTATACTTATTTCATTACAACTTTTTCCTAGACATTGGTTAAACTATTTTCCCCCAACATTACAGAGGTATAACTCCTGGGCGCCTGGGTAGCTCAGTGGGTTAAGCAGTTGCCTTCAGCTCAGGTCACGGTTCCAGGGTCCTGGGATCGAGCCCTGCGTCGGGGTCCCTGTTCAGCATGGAACCTGCTTCTCCCTCTCCCTCTGCTGCTCTCCGGCTTGTGCTCACGTGCGCGCGCGCTCTCTCTCTCTCTCTCTCACTGTCAAATAAATAAAATATTTAAAAAATAAAAAACTATAAGCATATAATTTTAACCCAGATATCCAACTTTTAAAACTCCTTCACCCAGGAGCTCCTGGGTGGTGAAGTCAGTTAAATGCCCCGACTCTCGATTTGGGCTCTGGTCATGATCTCAGGGCGGACTCCACGCTCAATAGCGAGTCTGCTTGAGATTCCCTCTCCCTCTCCCTCCACCCCAGTCCCTACCCACCCCCACCCCACTCTCCCTCTCTCACTCTCTAAAAATAAATATGTCTGGTTTTTTTTAATGTTTTTTATTTGTTTGAGAGAGAAGCACAAGCAGGGAGAGCAGCAGGCAGACAGAGAGGGAGAAGCAGACTCCCCACTGAGCAGAGAGCCCAATGTGAGGCTCCATCTCAGGACCCTGGGATCACGACCTGAGCCAAAGGCAGACACTTAACTGACTGAGCCAGTCAGATGCCCCAGATGCCCCTAAATACATCTTTAAAACAGAAAAAAACAAAAACAAAAAAACCTCCTTCACCCAGACATCCAACTTTTAAGACTACCCTACAGAAACAAACAACAGTAAGAAAGAATATATATATATATATATATATATATATATTTTTT
>LNAC01000328.1:431049-443267 GCA_002007465.1 Ailurus styani | reverse complement strand
TTTTTTTTTAAAGATTTTATTTATTCATTTGACACACAGAGAGAGAGAGATTACAAGTAGGCAGAGAGGCAGGCAGAGAGAAAGGAGAGAGGAGGAAGCAGGCTCCCTGCTGAGCAGAGAGCCCGATGTGGGCCTCGATCCCAGGACCCTGGGATCATGACCTGAGCCGAAGGCAGCGGCTTTAAACCACTGAGCCACCCAGGCGCCCTATATATATATATTTTTTTTAAGATTTTATTTATTTATTTGACAGAGAGAGAGAGATTACAAGTAGGCAGAGAGGCAGGCAGAGAGAAAGGANNNNCCGATGCGGGCCTCGATCCCAGGACCCTGAGATCATGACCTGAGCCGAAAGCAGAGGCTTTAACCCACTGAGCCACCCAGGCGCCCAAGAAAGAATATATTTTTATTACAGGATGAATTATAATGAACAAACTAGAAAACTAGAACCAGCTGAATGCCCACCAATGGGAGAATTTTTGAGTAAATATGAAACATTTATTGTATGGAATACTAAGCAGTAATTGGAACTGGCGCAACTTAGAAAGATATCCATGATCTCTATTGGTATGCAAGAAATATGCTTTGTATTAATGACATAAATCTTCTTTAATTTTTAAAGGAAAACCCCTACCTATGTTATTTTAAGTATTTACGTCTGTCACTATAGAGAAAAGTACTAAAGATACAGCAAACTAGTAACAATGACCTCTTCAGATGGGGTAAAAAGGGGATATGATTCCCTTCTTCGTATTCCTCTATATCATTTGAGTTATTGTTATTTGGCTTGTTGGTAACTTTAAATGTCCACAGGTAGTAAAGATTTTATTAAAGGAGGTTCACATTCTTCAATGAATGGTTAAATTATGTCACAGGAGTAAGATAAGCCATCAGAGTGCCACAGGAGTGAGACAGTTTTGTACGGTTTACAACAAAAACAGTTAATACTTTTAGAAGTTCTGATATAAAAGCATAATAAAAAGCTTAACTTCTGTTTAACACCTCAGCACCCCTCCCCCAAATTCTGGATAAATGAAACATTACATTACTCAAATCACTGAGCTGTGCCAAAAGTCCCACCAAGGGTATGTGAGAATGCACACTGAAGCCCTTCTCCCACTCACTCCTCGATTCACTCCAGTGAACTGGCAGCAACCACGAAGAAAAGGATTCCTAGTCTATGAGTACCCAAAGAGTAAGAATCTTTTTAATTAATTTCTCGCCCAAAGAAAACAGGAAAAAAGCACAAGGAACACCCTACTCAGTCTCTCCTCGCTAAGCATTCTGCTGCTGAAAAGGAAAAAGCATTTTAGGAGGGAGAGGCAAGCATTTCAATTTATCCAAGCTTAACATTTAATCGATGTGTGTTACAGTTTTAAAATTTGGTTCTTATTGACTGAAAATACACAAACTTGAAAAGGACACTATCAGTGTTCCCGCTCGTGACTAGGAACAATGTTCAAGTATATGCCCATCAAGGCAAGGGTGTTGTCATCCAAATTAGTTACTAGTCACCACAGTAAGGTGGAGAGTTTAAAATATTATAATCTCTCTTGAAATTAGCATATACAAAATTAAATCTTAAAAAAATCAAATCTTAAATATTGCTTAATTTAAGTAACTCAAAATTTTCAAAGCAGAAAACAGTCCCATTTTTAAACATACCATGCCTACAATCTTCATCAGCTTGCCCATAGTTTTTCTGCAAAATAAAAGATACAAGATAAAATTAAGTAGTTCAAGGACTGCTTCACACAGATTTTATACAAAAAAAAGCTCAGCTTTGTTTCAAAGTTTAATTATTAATGTTTCAAATGTAACATTCACAGAGCAAAACCAACTCATGTGCTGAGGATTACATAGTACTCTACAAATAAACATTATAATGTACTTCCCTGTCCATTTACTTACTCCGGACTTCTTACTTTCTCTAGCTCCAAATCACCAGAACCTCCTCCTTCATGATCACCCCCAGCTAAAGACTCCACTGAGAAAACCGAAGCCAGGAGAAGAGATTTCCATGAACTGTCACACCAGGTCTACCTGCTTCCCAGCACACTCTCTCCCTTCCACCTGTTACCACACAAGCCATCCAGGTCCCCTTTCTAAAGCCTATCATTCCACTTGTGCATACCTGCGCTATGGCCCACTCAAGAACATCACTCCAGCAAGCTGTCTCTATTTCTCCTACATCACTGACTTTTTTGCTTTCTATTGGTTCAGTCCTATAAACAAACACACTGATATTTCAACCCATTTTTTTTTTAAAATCCTTCTCTTGACTTCACTTCTCCCACCAACTACCACTCCCACTTTTTCGTGCCCCTTTGGGACAAAACTCAAGAACTATCTTATTCATGTATTTCAATTCCTTCCCTGTGACTCTGTCTTAAACTTTCCTTAGTCAGACGTTCACTTACCACTCCATGGAAGCTGGTCGCACGGAGGTCTCCGATGACTTGAACTATATCCAGTTAGATACACACAACATTTCCATGTTCCCATTCAGATACACTAGCACATCACAGTTAACTCTCAACTCTCATTACTCGATCCACAGAAACTGACATTGCTCAACACTCCCTCACTTGGATCCACTTTCCTCACATGGCTTCCGTACGCCGCCCTCCCTTAGCTTCCCTTTCCATCAAGGGTTACTCTTCAGGCTGCTCTGCTGGTTCCTCCTCTTCTCCCCAACCTCCTAACACCGTAGATCTTAGATCTTAGTCCTCGGCCCTCTCCTCTTCCCTATGTACACGCGTTCCCTTGGTGATATGACCCAGGCTCAAGACTTTATAATATAACACCCACAGGCCACCACCTCTTAAGTCAGTATCTTTGACCCAGACCTCTCTCCCAAACTCCACACCTGCATATCTGACTGCTGACTCAACATCTCCAGCTAGATATCTAAATGACATCTCAGACTCAGTATGTCCAAAACTGAACTCCCAACTTCCTCAACAAAACTTGCTTTCCTTGGGCGCCTGGGTGGCTCAGTGGGTTAAAGCCTCTGCTTTCGGCTCAGGTCATGATCTCAGGGTCCTGGGATCGAGGCCCGCATCGGGCTCTCTGCTCAGCAGGGAGCCTGCTTCCCCCTCTCTCTCTGCCTACCTCTCTGCCTCCTTGTGATCTCTCTCCCGCTGTGAAATAAATAAATAAAATCTTTAAAAAAAAAAAAACAAAAAAACAAAAAAAAAAACTTGCTCTCCTTGTCATCTCAGTTGAAGGAAAATCCACCTTCCAATTGCTCAGACAAAATAACACTGAAGTAAGGAATCTGTGTCTGCTCCTTTTCTCTCACTCCCTGCATTCATGTATTAAGAAATCTTACTAGTTCTATCTTCAACTCAGAACCAGAACCAAAGCACTTCTCAATCCACTGCCACCATTTTGTCTGAGCCATTATCATCCCTGGCCTGGATTATTCTAACAGCCTCCAAACTAGTCCCCCTGCCTCTGTACTTACCCCTCTATAGCCTATTCTCAACACAAAAGCCAAAGAATTCCTGCCAGATCAGATCATACCACTCCTCTGCTCAAAACCCCACAAGAGGTATGCCTGAGTGGCTTAGTCAGTTAAGTGTCTGCTTTCGGCTCAGGTCATGATCCCAGGGCCCTGGAATCTAGTACCCCATCAGGCTCCTTGCTCAGCAAGGAGCCAGCTTTTCCTTTTGGCTGCCACTCCCCATGCTAGTGCTCCTCTCTCTGACAAATAAATAAAATCTTTAAAAAAAAAAACAAAAAACAGACAAACCCGTAAGAGCTCCCTGTCTTAAGTAGAAGAAAAACAGGTCCTTTTTTTGTTTGTTTTGTTTTAATTTCTTTTTTTTAAAGATTTTTATTTATTTATTTGACACAGAGAGAGAGATTACAAGTAGGCAGAGAGGCAGAGAGACAGGGAGAGGAGGAAGCAGGCTCCCTGCTGAGCAGAGAGCCCGATGCGGGCCTCGATCCCAGGACCCTGAGATCATGACCTGAGCCGAAAGCAGAGGCTTTAACCCACTGAGCCACCCAGGCGCCCTTAATTTCTTTTTTAAGATTATATTTATTTGACAGAGAGAGGGAGAGAGAGAGATCACAAGTAGGCAGAGAGGAAGGCAGAGGGAGAGGGGGAAGCAGGCTCCCTGTTGAGCAGAGAGCCTGATGTGGGGCTCGATCTCAGGACCCTGAGATCATGACCTGAGCCGAAGGCAGAGGCTTAACCCACTGAGCCACCCAGGCACCCCAGAAAAACAGGTCCTTATAGGGACCTGGAGGGCCCCACAGGATCTAGCTCTGTTACCCTCTCCCCATCATATACTTTTCTCCAGCACACTGGACTCCTAGCTATTTCTCAAACATGCAGGCAAGCTTCTGCCTCAGGGTCTTTGCACTGACTGTTTCCTCTGCCTGTAATGCTCTTCCTCCAGATTTTGACATGACTCACTCACTTACCTCCTTCACATCACCTAATCAGTGAAACCGACCTTGACCACTCAATTTAAAACTGCAACCCATCCCTAACCCTAGTATCCACAGTCTCCCTTGCCCTGTCCATCTTTTCTGTCATGCAGACTGCTACCTTCTAATAATCTGAAGTGTCTACCTACGTATAATATCTACTGTTTATTGCCTGTCCTAATAGAAAAAAATACCACGAAGATCTTTTTCTTTTTCATCAATGTATATACCAAGTACCTAGACCAGTGTCCAGCACATAGTGTATACTCAATAAATACCTGCTGAATGAGTGAATAACCCAAAATGTTATAGAGTAGTACAATTTTAAAGGCTTAAAAACAGTTGTTGCAATTAAACATATTCACCAATCACTAGCCAGCTCACTCATCTCCTCAGCCCGGCATTACGTGATTATGACCAAAAACTATCCCCACTCAATGAAAAAGTCCTTTTTACGTGGTTTGGCATTGGCTTTTCAACAGTGTTTACTCACCAGTTGCAAAAATGAGGCAATTCTGTAAAGAAGACTCTCAATTTTGATGCTTTCTATCTCCAGTGGACATGGCCCTGGGAAGTCGGCCATGGAGTACTGGCCAAGAGAAAGGAGGGCCTCTGTGCAGTGCTTGAGGGTCATTTCATAGTCCTGCCTCTTAAGTGATTCACATGCTTGTTCACATGACTTCTCAGCTCTTCTGTCTTCCATGACTCAGGGACAAAAATCCTAAAGGCAGGAAAAAAGAACGAGTCAGAAAAGGTTTTAAAATCTTACTAAATTCTAGCCTCATTCCTACCTCAGCTGGTTTAATTATATATCTGAATAGTTACTCTCAACCCGCCTTCTGATCAAGTTACAGCTGAGCAGTGGCGACTGATGCTACAAAATTTATACTTCTCTTTTATATTTTATGAAGTCTTTACCAAGACCCAAGCAAAATGTCAACCATAAGTCAGTATCATACAAACAATACATCAAATGTATAAATGAGGCAAATGTGTAAATGAAACATGACTTTGAATATTGCAGAGTGCAACAAACCATGAAGGCTTCTTTTTTTTTAAACCAGAAGGTACAGAAATGTTTCCTATCCAAACCTCCCAAATTCAGTCTTGTAATTCTGTGACTGTGACTGCAGAGAATCGAAATCTATACCATGCAGGATTTTTCCCACCAACATAAAAAAATGGATGAAGTCCAAGTTTGAATTGCCTATTAATTCAATTCATCAAGAATTTCCCGAGGCCAAGCCCCATGCTAGGAGCACTGAAGTCAAGGATGGAGTATGGCATCACTGCTTTCACGAAACTCCGATTCTAGCAAGAGCAGCAAAGCACAAATGAACAATTACAAGAAAGACTTATTCTATCTGCCGAAAGGCATGAGCTGGCCTCAAAAGGTGAACAGAAGTTCACCATGCAGAGATGATAGGAAGAGCATATGTGGGCTTTTCAGAGAGAAGAGTTCAAGTGAAATGACGAGAGGAAAAACTATGTGACTTAAAACTCCAGCTGTGTCAGGGAAAGAGGAGGAGGAGAAATGAATGACTTCATGTGCCACAAGAAGTGAAAGCTTTATTCCACAGGCGATGGGGCATGATAGATTTTTAAATAAGGAAAGAATCTAGGGCACCTGGGCGGCACAGTTGGTTAAGCGTCCAACTCTTGGTTTCAGCTCAGGTTGTGATCTCAGGGTCGTGAGATCAAGCCCCGAGTCAGGCTCTGTGCTCAGTGTAGAGACTTCTTAAGGCACTCTCTCTCTCTCTCTCTCTCTCTCTCTCTCTCTCTCTGGCTCCCCCCTCAACTAAATAAATCTTTAAAAATAAAAATAATTAGGTAAGGAAGGACTCTTTCACATAGAAGTCCTATGAAGAACTGATGAGAGGCGAGCATTGCCATTAATAAGAGATCACTACGAGATAGTCCAAGGAAGAGATACTAAGAATTCAAGCACAGCCTCTCCCTAGCTGGATCACTCACACAGCAAGAGCACAAAACCTAGGCAGAGAAGACCTAAGATCCTTTGACCTGACAATCACAGTACTGATTCCGAGGATCGATCTTGCTGACCTCTAGCCACCAGCTCCACCGAGCAAGGAGATTGCTTTTCTTGCCTGCTCCCACCTTACTCGCTCTCCTGCTCTCCCCTACCTTCCACCTTACCAACTGGCCCCAGGTACTTCTCTGTCCCTCTCGCCTCTCTGCAGCGCACACGTACACTCCTGCCTGGCCTCTCCAGCTCTGATGACCACCTGGCTCCACGCTCTCCCAGCTGTTCTTCAGCCACGTGCTGCCTCTGCCCTGCAGCGAAAGGCGAGCGGAGACACCTGTGGGTGGGCCCCCAAAATACAGCGGCAGTGAGTGAGATGGAGGACAGATATCAGCAGAGGTGCGGGCCCCTTCAACTTCAAGATACCTGTATGTCAAAAAATGTAGAAATTTCTAAGGAATGGACCAAGAAAGATTCAAAAAGGACTTCCGCCTTGGTTAGCATTTGTTAAAATGGCTGGTATGCACATGGGGTACAATATTCTCCACTTTTCTCAGTTTGAAATTTTTAACTTAAAAAAATACCAAAACGTGGTTTTAAAATTACAGGATATTTTAAATGCTTACATTTAGCAAATTAACTTTTAACAAGAACCATAAAAACAAAAACAAACAGACAAAAATAAATCTTTGTTATTCACAAGATAATCTAACAAATAAGGGTGCTCGGTCGGTTAAGTGTCCAACTCTTGATTTCAGCTCAGGTCGTGATCTCGGCATCGTGAGGTCGATCCCCACATCTGGCTCTATACTCAGCAGGGAATCTGCTTGAGGATTCCCTCTCTCCCTCTCTCTCTAAAATAAATAAATAAATCTTTAAATAAATAAATAATCCAACAAATATTTAGAGTACTGTGTCCTCAGTCTCTACACTGCCTCCCTTTCAACTTCCTCAGCCCTCCCTCAATGGACCACAAGACCCAGTTTGACTTAGGGGAGCTTAAATACGTAAGGTATAGTTGGCATTCATACCCCTTATACAAACATACATTAATTTGGATGAGATTACCAAACAAAAATCAAAAATAATGATTTCTATATTACTACAGTGACTTTGCCCCTTAGACCTAAGAATGGTATTACAAGATAATCACTAACTTATGCAGACCTCAGTTGATGCTACTGACACTATGGGCTGAATAGTTCTTTGTTTTGGGAGGCTGTCTTGTGCTTTGTAAGATGTGTAACAGCATCTCTGGCCTCTACCCACTAGATGCCAGTAGTATCTTCTATCCTGTGACAACTAAAAGGGTGTCCAGATATGAGCAAATGTCCTCTGGAGGGTAAAATCATTTCTGATTGAGAACTACTGATACAGACAAGCATACAGTGTTTGCTTGCCAGAAAACAGCAATAATAGTTAGATAACCCCCAGATACCAAAGGCCCCAGGATAAGCAAATCTTTCCTATAAAACTCAGCACACATCTAGAAAATATTACAAAAAGAAGTAAAAAGAAAAAACAAACTAAGAATGCACAAGCTAAAATCTTTCTTAGGAAAAGAATGCAGCACAGTGATCCAGAGCATAGACTTAGAGCCAGAGGACCTGCATTCAAAACTCACCAGCCCCTCTCACTAACCAACCCCCTCAACTCACCATCAGCCCTGTCACTGTCACTCAGACACTTGCCAGCCGCATGGCTTGGGGAAGTGACTTAACCTCCTGTATCTCAACTTACCTTTACAATGGCAAAACAACTAATGCCTACCTCCTATGGTTAAAGCAGGATTAGGTAAAATAAGATGTGTAGGACACTTATAAGAATGCCTGGCACACAGTAAGTGCTCAGTTAAGGGTTGGCTATTGTTATTCCCCTAAAATTCCAAGCTTTCAATTTATATCAAGTAGAATCACTCCACGGATCTCAACATACAATAATGTATTTATAGAAAACAAAACAGCACTCTACATAACTACTTTACTTACTTAACAGAGGAATTATTTTCATCCATTTTATCTATCTCAACAAACTGACAATGATTATGGAAGAAGAGCCTTTGGAGAAGTAAGTACATTTGTATGTCACTGATTTAGACAAGGTAACCCCTTTCTTTTTTTTTTTTCTTTTTTTTTTTCTTTTTTTTTTAAGATTTTATTTATTTATTTGACAGAGAGAGAGAGAGAGAGATTACAACGAGGCAGAGAGGCAAGCAGAGAGAGAGAGAGAGAAGGAAGCAGGCTCCCTGCCGAGCAGAGAGCCTGATGTGGGCCTCGATCCCAGGACGCTGAGATCATGACCTGAGCCGAAGGCAGAGGCTTTAACCCACTGAGCCACCCAGGCACCCGACAAGGTAACCCCTAAAAGGGACTACAAAGGGAGATCAACAAAGACTCCTGTCAACATCAGCCACCAAACATTTTCGCCAGGGAAATCTCAGTAACATTAACATGTAAGTAGAGATTAGAGACAGAAGCTTTATGGGTCAATGACTTCAAGAGTTAACACCTGATTCATTAGATTCAAAGTTCCTACCTCCGGAAGAGGATGTGAAAGTTTCTACCACAATTACCTTCATTAATCAGGTCCTGATAATTAGTTTCTACCTAAGTCCTACCTGAACCTCACTAGGGGTACTTGGCTGTAGTGTAGATCGCAGTACGAAGCAGGTCTTATTCAACTGTTTTCTCTGGTTTTTTTCAGAAAACAGCATAACCGGGCTACACATACTCCTGAAGTTAAAGCGCTTTCTCAAACGTAAAATAAAAACTGCCAGTCAAAGTGAGATAATGCCACAGGCCATGCTAAAATGGACTATAGAAAATATGTAGTAAGAGACCTAGAACTACTTCTGCTAGAAGAGGCCACCACCCAGACACACATCACTGTGGGGCTGACAGACTCTCCTGTCTAGGATACAGACAGAGCCGTATCAATGGCATACGATCCCGCTGCCTGGCCAGAACAGCCTGATCCAAGGGCAGACACTGACCAAGCTGGGTCGAGGAGAGCCTCTCCCACGGGGACAGGGAGGTCCAGGGAAAGGAGCTGAGTCAGGTGAATCACATCAATATAGAAAAAAGCACCATATCTGCCTATTGTGAGATCTACCCTCTATCAGCCTTGATTCTTCTCTTCCTGTTAAAAACATTCAAGCTTCATAAAAAGAATATAAAATACTGTAACTTTCTACGAACTCCATCCCCTGTGGGGAACGCGGGCTTGAGAGTTCACAGGCAAGAAAGCAGGAATCAGAAACCAAGATTCCAATCCAAATCTGTGAACTGCTGCAATCTGCTGCTGACCTATAGAAGAGACTATTATCATTAGTTGTTTGGTCACCCAGTATCCATTCCTCTTCCTGGCAATAAAAGCCCATACTCTCCCTTTGAGAATTTACCTCCTCCCTACCCTCAGTCCACAGCTCCCTGAAGAGCTGACTGCACCAAGGAAGCTAAGGCTGCCGTGTGACCACAACTAGCCAATCCAAGCCTCACAGCCCCAACACAAAGATTGGCTCAGGGTAAGACATGTGACCCCATAAGAACCAATGAGACATGAGACCTGCTGAGGCTTCTGGGAAAGAGACAGGTGTTCTTTCCTGCTAAATCTAAAATCTGAGAGGCTCTCCAGGGGTTGAATATGTTGCGGCCATTTTTCTACCATATACTGCCTACAACTGAAGTCTATACAGGAAAAGGCAGAGTTGATTCATGGGGAGAAATTGAGTCCTGACGTCACAACTTGAGCCTGATTCCATCTAGCTATGCCTGGACTTTGCAGTTAGGTGAGCCAAGAAATTTCTTTCTAGTTTAAGCCAGTTCAGGTTGATGTTTCAGGCGGTTGGAACTAATTGATATATATGTACATCTAATTAGTACTTTACAGGAAGTGAAAGAAGGCGCTGGTGTCTCATAAAACAGTATCTACACATGATTGCTAATAACACTGGCCACAGTTATTGATTACTAATAACCGTAAGTGTAAAAAGGAAAAAAAGTATGATATTTGGTTATGCTGCCTGTTGAAAATATAATTCCAAAACATCTGTTTAAATGACTTCACCATAAAGCTACTTCAGCAATAAGAATCATTTACTGAATGCTTACTGTGTGCCAGATGTTGTTGAAAATAAGCTACGGAATCTAATTTAATCCCCATAATGACCGTATAAGGTGGATAATATTATTTTTTTTCTAATCCCATTTACAGAGAAGGAAACTGAAGCACTTACTTACCCGCAGTTATACTGTAAACAACAGAAGCAGGATTCAACTCCAGACAGTATGACCCAGCTCATGCTTTTAGCCATGACACTGACTCTGAACCCATAATCAAGGTTCCAATGCTTTCCAAGAGTAGAAACTCAAACCCAGGCCCTTCCAAAAGCATTCAATGTGTATGTAAAGTATCACCATTTTAACGCTGAAACAGTCTAATGACTGACTTTCTACATAGTTCTGCATTATAAAAGTATCTGTACGTTAACCATGTTATAGATTACCATTTAAAAGAAAGTGGGAAAATCTTCCCAAATCTAAGCCAATCATCTCTTTCGGTTAAGCAAAATTCCTAGGTGTCCCTAAGACTTTGGAGTATCTTAATCAGCACCACCTTTCCATAAAATGATAATATTTGCGCCTTCCACAAAGTCAACTTTATGAGAACACTCCTATCACTAAGTTAGTTTTCACTACTTTTATAGGAAAGAAACTTGTTTTAAAATCTATCAATCTTAGTATAATCCAAAAAAGGAAAAAAATGATAAATTAGACCTAATCAAAATTAAATTTTTGTTCTCTGAAAGACCACATTAAAGGAATGAAGAGAAAGCTAAAGACTAAGAGAAAATTTTTTGCAAATCACATTGCTGAAAAAGGATTTGTATCCGGACACAGAACTCTCAAAACTCAATAATAAGAAAATAACCAAATTAAAGGCTGGATAAAAGATTACCACACACACTCCACAAAGATATGATGATGGAAAATTAGCACATGAAAAGATGTTCAATGGCTTTAGTTATCAAAGAAATGCAAAGTAAAACCATGATTAAACACTACCACTAGATACCTATTAGAATGGTTACATTCCAAATATTGATAATATCAGTAATGTGGAGTAACCGGAACTCATACATTGCTAGTGGGAATATAAAATGGTACAGTACTCCAGAAAAAGGGTTGGGTTGAGTTTCTTAAAAAGTTAAACACACACTCACTATATGACCCAGCAATCCCCTCTCCCCACACACAGCTACCCTGGAGAAATGAAAACGTATGTTCACACAAAACTATACACAGATGTTTATAGCAGTTCTATTCATAACTGCTAAAAACTGGGAACAATCCAAATGTTCTCTAATGAGTGACAATGGAAAACAACTCAGCAGTACAAAAAGAATAAATTTGTAATAGATATAATACCTTAGATGAATCTGAAAGAGTAAAAGAACCCACTCTCAAAAGTTTAATACTGTATAATTCCATTTGTATTATATTTTCAAAAAGCCAAAACTAGGGATACAAAAAGGTCAGTGGTTGCAGGGGTTATGGGATGGGGATGGATAACTAACTACACAAGGAGAGCATGAGGGAGTTTTTTGGGATGATGATAGTGTGTATCCTGACTGTGGGGATGGCTGCAAACTATATACATGTATTAAATTGAAAACATTTTCCTACCAAAAGAAAAAAGCCACTTTTACAGTATGATAATTTAAAAGTAAAACTGTAGGGCGCCTGGGTGGCTCAGTGGGTTAAAGCCTCTGCTTTCGGCTCAGGTCATGATC
>LNAC01000328.1:375764-400467 GCA_002007465.1 Ailurus styani | reverse complement strand
CCCTCCTTTCTCTTTCATGAATTGTCTTCTTTTTCTTCCCACATAATCTGGCAAGAATTTCCTGCCTATTCTGAAACCTTAAAAGTCCTAGAAGAGAGCACAGGCAGTAATGTCTCTGACATCAACCATAGCAACATTTTTCTAGATATGTCTACTGATGCAAGGGAAATAAAAGCAGAAATAAACTATTGGGACTATATCAAAATACAGAGCTTCTGCACAGCAATGGAAGCAATCAACAAAACTAAAAGACAACCTACTGAGCTGGAGAAAATATTTGTAAATGACATATCTGGTAAAGGGATAGCATCTAAAACTTACAAAGAACTGATAAAACTCAAAACCAAAAAAAAAAAACACAAATAATCCAATTTAAAAATGGCACAAGCGGGGTGCCTCAGTAGCTTGGTTGGTTAAGCATTTGACTCTTGATCTTGGCTCAGATCACAGTCTCAGGATTGTAGGATCAAGCCCCACATTGGGCTCCAAGCTTTGTAGGGAGTCTGCTTGAGGTTCTGTCTCCCTTCACCCTTCTTCCCACTCTCACTCTCTCTCAAATAAATAAATCTTGAAAAACAAATGGGCAGAAGATAGGAACAAACATTTCTCCAGAGAAGACTTACAGGTGGCCAAGAGACACGTGAAAAGATGCTCAACATCATCATCAGGAAAATGCAAATCAGAACCACAATAAGGTATTACCTCACATCAGTGAATGACCAAAAAAAAAAAAAGGAAGAAAGAAAGAAAAAGAAAAAAAAAGAAACAAGTGTTGGGGAGGATGTGGAGAAAAAGGAAATCTTGTGAACTGTTGGTGGGAATCCAAACTGGTGCAGCCACTATGGAAAGCAGTATGGAGGTTCCCCAAAAAATTGCACTACTGGGTGTTTACCCAAAAATTACAAAAACACTGATTCAGAGGGATATGTTTATTGCAGCATCATTTACAAAAGCCAGCCCAAGTGTCCATCAGTAGATAAATGTATAAAGAAGAGGTGGTATATACATGCAGTGGAATATTATTAGCCATTAAAAAAATGAAATCTTGCCATTTGCAACAACACGGATAGAGCTAGAGAGTAGAGTGCTAAGCAAAAAAAGTCAAAGACAAATACCTTGTGCTTTCAGTCATCTGTGGAATTTAGGAAACAAAACAAAGTAAAAATAGACAAACCAAGAAACAGACTCAACCATAGAGAACACACACGGATGGTTACCAGAGGGGAAGTGGGTGGGGGAACGTGGGGAATAGGAGATGTGGATTAAGAGTACATTTACGCTGAGCACTGAGTGATGCATAGGATTGTCGAATCACTGTATTGTACACCTGAAACTAATATTTTATGTTAACTATACTGAAATTAAAATTAAAAACTTTTTGAAAAAAAGAATGTACTGCCTTTTGATTTGACCAGGAAGCACCCAACTAGGATGTCTGTCACTTAAATATACGTGTGGGAGGAGCACCTGGGTGGCTCAGACTGTAAGCATCCAGCGCGATTTCAGTTCAGGTCCTGATCTCAGGGTTCGGAGATCAAGCCCCAAGTCAGGCTCCACACACACCAAAGTCTGCTTAAGGACTCTCCCTCTGCCCCTCCCCCCCTAAAATAAAATGAATCTTTATAAATAAATATGGAGAGAGAGAAGTGGGAGGTCACATGGAGTAAAAAAGTAAATAGTAAATCCATGATGCCTGGGTGGCTCATTCGATTGAGTAGCGGACTTGATTTCAGCTCAAGTCATGACCTCAGGGTCCTGGGTTTGAGCCCTGGGTCAGGTTCTACGGTCAGTAGAGTCTGCATGAGGATTCTCTATCCCTCTACCCCCACCCCCACTCATGCTCTCTCTCTAAAACAAATATATACATCTTTTTTTAAAAAAAAAATAGTAAATCCTTGGAATCTTACCCCCTGCTTCTGCCCTCCCATTGAGGACAACCCACACAAAATGGACAATATATTCTTCAAAAATCTGCTTGAACACATCTGGAAGGTTAACAAGAGTGAAAAACTACCAGGGTAGACATAAAAGGGAGGTAATTCTGAAATTTGGAGTCCTTGTACCCTACAGCCCTTTCCTTTTGACAACTCTTTGAGTCAAGAGGATCCCCTCAAACCCATTAGGAGAGCTTTATCAAAAAAAATATTGGTTAAGCATCTGCTTCAGTTCAGGTCATGATCCCAGAGTTCTCTCTCTCTCTCTGTCAAATAAATAAAATCAGAAAATCTAAATAAATAAATAAAATCAGAAAAACTTGGAGCGCCTGGGTGGCTCAGTCGTTAAGAATCTGCCTTCGGCTCAGGTCAGGTCCCAGGGTCCTGGGATCGAGCCCCATATGGGCTCGATGAGCAGGGAGCCTGCTTCTCCCTCTCCCACTCCCCCTGCTTGTGTTCCCTCTCTCACTATGACTTTCTCACTGTCAAATAAACAAATACATAAAATCTTTAAAAAAAAAGAAAATCTTAAAAATATACATATATTTAAAAAATATATATATATATCAAGTATAGAAGTGTTGCATGGTTGCCTCAGTCAATGAAGCATATGACTTTTTTTAAGATTTCGTTTATTTATTGAGAGAGAGCAGGGGGAGGGGCAGAACATAGAACCCCATGTAGGGCTCAAACTCACAACCCCAAGATCACTACCAAAGATGAAACCAAAGGTGGACACTCAACTGATGACCCACCCAGGTGCCCTGAGCATATGACTCTTCATCTCTCGGTTGTGAGTTCAAGCTCCACATTGGGCAGAGTTTACTTAAAAAAAAAAAAAAATCACAAGCGTAGGAGAAGATATGGAGAAATGAGGAACCATGTGCTTTGCTTTGCTAATGGAAATGTAAAATGGTACAGCCACTGTGGAAAACACCATGGCGGTTCCCAAAAAAACTAAACAATTACCATATGACCCAGACCCAAAGCAAAAAGCAAGGACACAAATAGCTTTTTTGCTGTTGTCCTTTGTAAGCAGGCTCCACACCCAGCGTGGAGCCCAGTGTGGGGCTTGAACTCACAACTCCGGGATTCAGACCGGGACACTTAAATGACTGAACCCCCCAGGTGCCCTTCAAACAGGTATTTGCATACCGATGTTCATACGTACATTATTCTCAAGAGCAAAACAGAGAAGCAACCTAAGTGTCCGTCAACATAGGAATGTTTTTTTAAAAGGTGACATTAAAAAAAAAAAAAGTGACATATGCATACAGTGGAATACTGTCCATCCTTGAAAAGGAAGTCCAAATGCAGGCTACAACGTGGATGGACCTTGTGGACGTTATGCTAAGTGAAATCAGGCAGCACCATGATAACAAATTATGTATGATTCTACTTATGTGACATACTGAAATTAATCCAATTCATACAAAGTAGAGGGGAGTTGCCAGGGGCTGGTGGGTGGGGAGATTGGGGAATTATTGTTAAATGGGTATAGTTTTCAGTGTGGTGAGAAAGAGCTCTGGAGAGAATTCACAAAAGAGTGTGAAGGTACTTAACACTCCTGAATGGTACACTTTAAAAATAATTAAAATGGTACATTTTATGTGTTTTTGACCACAGTAAAAAGAATGAAAAATACATTTTTAACGATTGTAATAGCAAATTGTTTTCTTTGTTCTTTTGGTTTTGGGGGGGTTTTTTTGGGGTTTTTTTTAAGATTTTATTTCTTCATTTTAAGAGAGAGAGAGAGCAAAAGCAGGGGGAGGGGAGCAGGGAGAGGGAAAAGCAGACTCCCTACTGAGCAGGGCTCAATCCCAGGACCTGGAGATCATGACATGAGCTGAAGGCAGATGTTTAACCACCTGAGCCACCCAGGCCCCCTAAGACGGCAAATTGTATGTTAGGTATATTTTACCACAATTTTTTATTTTTTTATTTTTTTATTTNGATTTTATTTCTTCATTTTAAGAGAGAGAGAGAGCAAAAGCAGGGGGAGGGGAGCAGGGAGAGGGAAAAGCAGACTCCCTACTGAGCAGGGCTCAATCCCAGGACCTGGAGATCATGACATGAGCTGAAGGCAGATGTTTAACCACCTGAGCCACCCAGGCCCCCTAAGACGGCAAATTGTATGTTAGGTATATTTTACCACAATTTTTTAAATAAAAACAAAATTAAGGGGCATGTGAGTCTCAGTCAATTAAGCATCTGCCTTTGGCTCAGGTCATGAACTCAGGGTCCTGGGATCCAGCCCCACATCAGGCTGCCTGCTCAGTAGGGAGTCTGCTTCTCCCTCTCCCCCTGCCTCTCCTCCCAGCTTGTTCTCTATCTCCCTCTTTCTCTCTCAAATAAATAAATAAAAGCTTTTAAAATAAGTAAATAAATAAATAACAAATTTAAAAAGACAAACCATGCAAAAACTAGTCAAAAGAAAGTAGGCTTTATGGCAAAAAGCATTACTAGAAACCTTTATGAGGGACAACTCCTGGTGATAACATGCTTAATTCACCAAGAAGATATAAAAATTGTAAATTTCTGTGAGCCTAATACACATATCATCAAAATGTATAAAGCAAAAGCATAGACAGAATTGCAAGAAAACAGAAACAAAACTACAATTCTAGCAGAAGATATGTGTATAAGCAACTGTTAGAACATACAGATGAAAAGTAGTAAGAAAAAGATTTGGAGGTGTGCCTGCGTGGCTCAGTCAGTTAGGTGTCTGCCTTTGGTTCGGGTCGTGGTCCCAGAGTCCTGGGATCAAGCCCTGCATCGGGCTCCCTGCTTGCCGGGGAGTCTGCTTCTCCCACTCCCTCTGCCTGCTGCTATGACTACTTGTGCTCTCTCTCTATCTCTCTGTCAAATAAATAAATAAAATCTTAAAAAAAAAAAAGAAATACATTTGGACAACTGGATAAGCAAACTTTACCTAATATATATAGAACACTGCACTCACAACTGCAGATCACAAATTCTTTTTAAGTGAACATGGAATGTTTATGAAAATGCCAGGCAATATAGCAAGTCTCAACAAATTTCAAATGCTCTAAATCATACAAAGTACATTCTCAGACAATGATGCAATTAAGCTAGAAAATGAGAAGAAAAAAGGTAAGTAAAAAAGAAAAAGAAAAAACCTACATAGTTGAAAATTATATGTTCCTGAATAAATCATAGATTTTTTTTTAAAAATCACAATGGGAATTAGAAAATATCTTAAACAGAAACGTTTTTGAAATACTACATCCTCAAATTGAGACGTAGTGAAAGCCATGCTAACGTGCAAAGTTATATTTTTTTATTTTTATTTTTTTTTTTAAAGATTTTATTTATTTATTTGACACAGAGAGAGAAATTACAAGTAGGCAGAGAGGCAGGCAGAGAGACAGGGAGAGGAGGAAGCAGGCTCCCTGCCGAGCAGAGAGCCCGATGCGGGGCTTGATCATGACCTGAGCCGAAAGCAGAGGCTTTAACCCACTGAGCCACCCAGGCGCTCCAAAGTTATATTTTTTTAATGCCAGTAATAGAAATCAGACAAGAATAAGCAATATTCGTCATGAGAACTTAGAATAAGAACAGCTAATTAAGCACAATGAAAGTGCAAAGAAATGGAAACATAGTCAAAAGTTAATTCTTTGGCAAGACTAATAAAATTAATAAACCCCTGGTGAGACTAATTTTAAAAAGCACAAGTAATGTCAAGAAATGTAAAAGGGAACATTTCTACAGATTTTTCAATCATTAAAAAGATAATGAGACAATACCATGAGCAGCTTTATGCCAGTAAGTCTAAAGATTTGATTAAAATAGACGAATTACTTAAAAATACAGTTTACCAAACTGGCACAATAAGAAACATAAAAGCTGAACAGTCCTGTATCTACTGTTTGAAATTAAGCCTATAATTTAAAATCTTCAGGGGTGCCTGATTGGCTCAGTCAGTTGGTAGAGAATGTGACACTTGATCTTGGGGTTGTGAGTTTCAGCCCCACATTGGGTTAGAGATGACTTTCAAATTTAAAAAAAAAAAAAAATCTTAAAAAAAAAAGAAATGGCACCAATCTTAGACAAACCCCTTCAGAGAATAGGAAAAGGAAATAATCCTTAACTCATTCTGTGGCCAGCATAACCTTAATACCAAAAACTAAAAAGGAGGGTGCCTGGGTGGTTCAGTGGGTTAAAGCCTCTGCCTTCGGCTCAGGTCATGATTTCAGGGTTCTGGGATCGAGCCCCGCATCAGGCTCTCTGCTCGGCAGGGAGCCTGCTTCCTCCTACTCTCTCTGCCTGCCTCTCTGCCTACTTGTGATCTCTCTCTCTGTCAAATAAATAAATAAAATCTTTAAAAAATAAATAAATAAAATAAACATTTAAAAAAATAAAAAGGACCCAAAAAAGGGGGTGGGGGGATGGCTAATCTCACTCATAAACTTTGATGCAAAACTCCTAAACAATCAGCAAAGCAAATCCAACAGTATATAAAGATAATACCTCATAGCCAACATGGGCTTATTGTAGGAATGTTAGGTTGGCTTAACGTAACAAAAATCATTCAGTATAATTCACCATATTACTGGACTGAAAGGGAAGAATCCAGGCGCCTGGGTGGCTCAGTGGGTTAAAGCCACTGCCTTCGACTCAGGTCATGATCCCAGGGTCCTGGGATCGAGGCCCACATCGGGCTCTCTGCTCAGCAGGGAGCCTGCTTCCTCCTCTCTCCTCTCTCTCTGCCTGCCTCTCTGCCTACTTGTAATCTCTCTCTCTGTGTCAAATGAATAAATAAAAATCTTTAAATAAAAAATAAATAAATAAAAAATAAAAGGGAAGAATCCTATGATCACCTTAATAGATGTAAAAACGTTTTGAATACCTTCAACACCATTTATGATTTTTTTTAAATATATGTACTAGCAAAGTAGGAATAGAAAAGAGTTTTCTCTACTTGATCTAAGGTTGTACAAAGCCTCCAACAAAGTGTAGATGTACAAAAACCTGCAAGCATTATACCAAGTAGTGAAATATTGAAAGTTCTTCCTTTGAATTGGCAATAGGATGCCTGCTTTGACCACTTCCATTTTGTTAAGTAAGCTCTACACCCAACATGGAGCTTGAATTCACAACCCCAAGATCAAGAGTCACATGATCCATCTACTGAGCCAGCCAGGCGTCCCTGTCCAGCATCATAATGAAGGACCAAGCCAGGGCAATAAGTAGTACAAGAAAAAAGTAGAAGGTGTAAGTTTGAAAAGGAAGAACTATCCTTTTTCATAAGATGACCTGATTATGTATGTAGAAAAACCTGCAAATACATAATTAGAATTAATAAGTGAGTTTAGGAAGGTGGCTAATATCAACATTAAAATGCATTTCCACATAATAGTATATATCATTTAAAGCAATAATTGGGTAAAGCATATAAAACTTAAAAAGATATCACAGAGGGCACCTGGGTGGCTCAGTCGGTTAAGCGTCTGCCTTCTGCTCAGGTCATGATCCCAGGCCCCTGGGATCCAGCCCCACATCAGGCTCCCTGCTCATCGGGGAGCCTGCTTTTCCCTCCCCCTCTTCCCCTACCTCCCCATGCTCCCTCTTGCACATGCTCTCTCGCTCTCTCTCAAATACATTAATAAATAAAATCTTTAAAAATAAAATAAAAAGATACCAAAGTGTCAAATTATACCGAGTACCTAGGAATGGATCTAATGAAACACATGCTGGACCTCTATGTAAAACTAANATCAAATAAATAAATAAAATCTTTAAAAAAAAAAAAGATTTTATTTATTTATTTGACACAGAGAGAGAGAGATTACAAATACGCAGAGAGGCAGGCAGAGAGAGAGGAGGAAGCAGGCTCCCCGCTGAGCAGAGAGCCTGATGCGGGCCTCGATCCCAGGACCCTGAGATCATGACCTGAGCGGAAGGCAGAGGCTTTAACCCACTGAGCCACCCAGGCGCCCCAAAAACTAACCATTATTGAAAGAAACAAAGGAAAGGAAATAAATTGGAGCACACGATGTGTGGCGGCAGACATGGAAATGTCACCCAGACACCCTCAGGAAGGAACTTTCTGCTCAGCCGTGCAGATGCGGTCCACACACAGCCTCCAGCTTCCAGCTCCTTCGGGATCTGTCTCAGCGGCACAGCTGCCTCGCCTGAGGGCACACAGGTCCCAGAGCAGCACACATCCAGTGACTGAATGAGACAGGAACATAAAAGCGCCATTAAGACCTCACACAGGACACTCCAAAGCCCTTGGGGGCTGAAGGCAACTCTCGGCCACATTACTGACTGAAGCCTTGTTGGGCTGGTATCTCTTTTGACTCCTTCCTCTGCCTGATCTTGCTGCCTCCCCTTCCTTCCACAAGTATCAATCCCTATAAACATCTCGCACCCCACACTCTAACTCTGCCTCTGCTTCCCAAGAATCTGACCCAGGACAGCTGACACCTGTGGTTTTTAAGAGCAGGTGACAAGATGGCTTGGGAACAGGCTGGTGAGGAGGTCCCCATCCCTGGTGTGAAGTTGGTGGGTCTCAAGACCACTCTTGGCACAAGCTGCTGGTTCAGTGGCTCACAGCCTTCATACTGGTGCATGAGGAGAAGGGCGTCCAGGTTGAAGTGAAAGCACTAGCAGGTGTGTATCAGGCACTTGAGACTTTTGGAGGAGATAGTTGCTAGAGAGAAAACAGATCTGGATGCCAATCAAGAAGCATCATCTTGTGAATGTTCTACAAGAAGACGATGAACAGGGCGCCTGGGTGACTCAGTGGGTTAATGCCTCTGCCTTCGGCTCAGGTCATGATCTCAGGGTCCTGGGATCGAGGCCTGCATCGGGCTCTCCGCTCAGTGGAAATCCTTCTCCCCCCCCCCCCCGCCCCGCCTGCCTCTCTGCCTACTNCCCCCCCCCCCCCGCCTGCCTCTCTGCCTACTTGTGATCTCTATCTCTGTGTCAAATAAATAAATAAAATCTTAAAAAAAAAAAAAGAAGAAGACATTGAACACTGGAAGGTAAGAGGCGATGGAAAGCCAGGTGTGAAAACCAGCCCTCCGGCTGCACAGAACAAAACTCTCATCTGCAGTGGCAAGGCAGAAAAAGCGAAGGACCAGCCCAAAGAACATTAAACCCCCAAGAAAGGCAAAGCCTGTTATGCCAAGACTCTAGAGGTTATAAAGACATATGCACAATGGATCTGAAGATTTTAACTCTCTAGACTCCTGAGAACCTTCTGATCCACATGGACAATGGATCTGAAGATTTTAACTCTCTAGACTCCTGAGAACCTTCTGATCCACCGAAGTGGCCGTCATCCCCAAATCTCCCAGTAAGAGCTAGCACTCCTACTTGCTGGAACACCACACAGAAGTCTGGCCCCGAGAACAGTGTAGGCCCATCTGAGAACCGTCCCTCCTCAGCCACTTTGCCTGTAACTAGCTTACCACAGCCTCGGCCAGCCAGGGACATGCGAAGGGACCATACCCCACAAAAGGGCAGCAAGACCTGGCCAGTAGGCACTGGCAGCAGCCAGGGGCTGCATTCTAAGAGTCCTTGATCAAAGGGGCCAGAATATAAAACTGGGTAAAGAGGAGTCTATTGATTTGAGAGTGCCTCTGCTGAGACGCAGGATGGAATGTTCTGGTAAGGATCCAGAACTGCCGTGATAGAAGGGGAAGTGAATTGAAAGCTTTAGGGTCGTAGGAACACTGAATAGCAACACTCACACGGCTCACAAGACACACCATTTACCAGGCTGTAAGAAACAGGGCAGGTCAGAAGGGCACCGGCTCCACCCAGAAGTTCAGTGGGGCAGGTTGTTAGAGAACCAAGAGACTGATTTTTTTTTTTTACTTTTTTTCATTTTTAACTAAGTCTCTTTTTTTTTCCGTAAGATTTTATTTATTTGACAGAGAGAGAGAGAGAGAGCATGTGTGCACAAGTAGGGGGAGCAGCAGGCAGAGGGAGAGAGGGAGAAGCAGGCTCCCCACCCAGCAGGGAACCCGATGCGGAGCTCGATCCCCAGACCCTGAGATCATGACCCAGGCTGAAGGCAGACACCCAACGGACTGAGCCACCGAGGTGCCCCTTAACTAAGTCTCATTTCAATAGCCACAAGTGGCTCCCATATCGGACAATTCAGAACTAGAAGATAAGCCCAAAAACTCTCTCTACAACCCAAGGGTAAGAAGGACTTCGGAAAAAGGACACACACACACAAAAACACTAACTGAAAGGAAAACACTAAATTTAGCTACATTAAAATTAAGAATTTATGTACGTTTTTTAAAATACATATGTATTTTTTTTAATTTTATTTATTTGAGAGAAAGAGCATGAGCAGTGGCGGGGTGGGAGGGCAGGAGGCAGAGGGAGAAGCAGGCTTCCTGCTGAGCAGGGAACCTGATGCGGGGGCTCAGTCCCAGGACCCTGGGATCATGACCTGAGCTGAAGGCAGTTGGTTAACCGACTGAGCCACCCAGGCATCCCTAGAATTTATGTACATTTAAAGATATCATTAAAAAAGCACAGAGGAGAGTCACAAGTGGGAAGAGATATTTGCAACACATATAAGAAAGGGCTCGTTGTATCCAAGGACGTCTGGGTGGCTCAGTCATTAAGCATCTGCCTTTGGCTCAGGTCACGATACCAGAGTCCTGGGATCGAGCCCCACACCGGGCTCCCTGCTCCCCGGGAAGCCTGCTTCTCCCTCTCCCACTCTCCCTGCTTGTGTTCCCTCTCTCGCTGTGTCTCTCTCTCTCTGTGAAATAAATGAAAAAAATCTTAAAAAAAAAAAAAAGAAAGGGCTCATATCCAGAATATATAAACAACCATAGATCAATAAGAAAAACACAAACAACCCAAAAGAAAAGTAAATAAAAGACTTCAACAGGCAGTTCACCAGAAAGGATAGCCAAGTGACCAATAAACATGTTTAAAAGTGTTCAACCTCTGGACTCCTGGCTGGCTCAGTTGGAAGAGCATGAGACCCTTGATAGTGGGGTCGTGAGTTCAAGTCCCATACTGGGTGTAGAAATTACTAAAAATAAATAAATAAACTTAAAAAAATAAAAACTGTTGGAGCACCTCCACACTCAGCATAGAGTCTGCTTTTCCCTCTCCCTCCGCTCCTCACCCCTGTTTGTTCTCTATCTCAAATAAATAAAACCTTTAAAAAAAAATAAAAACCTCACTCTCAGGTTCAACCTCACTCTCATCAGGGACATGCGAATGAAAATCACAAGGAGACATCACCACATGCCCAGAAGTATGGCTAAAACCTAAAAGATCAACAGTGCACATAACAGTGAAATGTGGGACAGAATCTCAAACACAACTGGGTGGGTGGGAGTTTAAATTGGTATGACACTTTGGGGGCACCTGGGTGGCTCAGTCGTTAAGCATCTGCCTTGGGCTCAGGTCATGATCTCAGGGTCCTGGGATCGAGCCCCGNGCCTCCCTGCCCCCTTGTGATCTCTCTCCCTGTGTGAAATAAATAAATAAAATCTTTAAAAAAAAAAAAAAAAAAAGACATAGACAAGAGTGTTCATAGCAGCNAAATAAATAAATAAAATCTTAAAAAAGAGAGAGAGAACTTGTGTATCAAAAGACATAGACAAGAGTGTTCATAGCAGTCTTATTTGTAATAGCCAAAAGTTGGATAAAACCAGTAAGCTGGCTCAGTCAGTGGAACATGCAACTCTTGATCTTACGGTTGTAAATTCTAGCTGCACAGTGGGTGTAGAAATTATTTAAAAATAAAATCTTGGGGGTGCCTGGCTGGCTCAGTGGGTTAAAGCCTCTGCCTTCGCTCAGGCCATGATCTCAGGGTCCTGGGATCCAGGCCTACATCGGGCTCTCTGCTCAGCAGGGAGCCTGCTTCCTCTTCTCTCTCTGTCAAATAAATAAATAAAATCTTAAAAAAAAAAATCTTGGGGCTCCTGGGTGGCTCAGTCGTTAAGCGTCTGCCTTCACTCAGGTCATGATCTGGGATCCAGCCCCATGTCGGGCTCCCCACTCAGCAGGAAGCCTGCTTCTCCCTCTCCCACTCCCCTGCTTGTGTTCCCTGTCTCGCTATCTCTCTGTCAAATAAATAAATAAAATTTAAAAATTAATTAATTAATTAAATCTTTAGGGGCACGTGGGTGGCTCAGTAGGTTACATATCTGCCTTTAGCTCAGGTGAAGATCTCTGGGTTTTGGGATTGAGCCCCAAGTCAGGCTCCCTGCTAAGCAGAGAGCTCTCCTTCCACCGCTCCCCCTACTTGTGCTCTCTCTCTCTTNCGCTCCCCCTACTTGTGCTCCCTCTCTCTTTCTCTCTCTCTCTCTCTCTCTCTCTCAAATAAATAAATAAAATCTTAAAAAAAAATGTAAAACTCACATCCTTAACAAGCAAAAGACAGTATTTTGCCTTTGGAATAAAGGCAGACCATTTCTTTCTAAAAGGAAATAAATAGACTTTTAGAGTTTCTGGCAACCTGGCTGGCTCAGTCGGAAGACCATGTAACACTTGATCTCAAGGTCATGAGTTGAGCCCCACATTGGATGGTAGAGATCACTTACACATATAATCTTAAACAAATAATAAACAAACAAACAAACAAATAAATAAAAATAAATTTTCTGGCACCCCTAAACCTATCAAGTTGCTTTTTTTTAAGGCTGTATGAGGTGATTTTTTTAAAGTATGTACTGTGATGATTTAATATATATATGCATTATGGAATCAATGTCATGATCAAGTTAACTAATACATCCACCACCTTATATAGTTACCATTTTTTTGGAAGGGTGGTGGTGGTGAGAACACTTACAATATACTCTATTAGCAAATTCCAAGTATACGCTGTAGTCTTAGTAACCGTAGCCACCACACCATACATCAGACCCTGGGGCTTAGTCATCTTAGGAAACTTATAAAAGTTTATGCCCTTTGACAAATATTTCCCCATTTTCCCCAACCTGCCTGCAGTCCCTGGTGAGCACCATTCCACTCTGGTTCTAGGAGTCTGACTTTTTTTAGATTCCGTGGATAAGCAAGGTCATGCAGTCTCTGTCTTTCTGGGTCTGGCTTATTTCACTTACAGTAACGTCCTCCAGGCTCACCCATGTTGTTTTTGCTTTTCAGTCCTGCATCCAGCACCTTCCCTTCTCTCTGCCAGTCAGGTACGTTCCTCTGGTTTGTGTGTGAATGTGCACAGGCTCCTCGGTGGGGCTGCCTTTGCCTTGAGTTCTCTGACCTTTGGCAGGCTCTCCCCGCGGTAAGCCCCACTTTGCTGAGTCTGCATTTCTGCAGGCAGTCCTCAAACTGATCGTGACAGGAAGCGAGGCTTCCTGGGGTCCTGAATCAGCAGAGCAGGAAGGAAATAAAGGCCACAGAACTGTCAGAGAGGAAGAAGACAACTTGAAGGCAGAATCCATGCCTCTCAGGAGAGGGCAGAGAAGAGTAAACTCTGTTATGCTTGAGGTCCCATCATCTGTGAATAGAGGCATAGACTCCAAAGCAAGGCCCCAGCAGTGCTATTTCCTATCATCAAATGACCCTGGGCAAGCCCTTTGCCTCTCTCTGCTGTAGTTTCCCCATCTGTAAAATGGGAATAATGAAGTAGCCTTCCATTGATGGTTGTGAGGGTAATAGGCATCTCAAACCATAAGCTTGATTAGAGTAAGTCTATAACAAGGCTACCTCTTATTACTTTTAAAGATTTTGTTTTTTGGGCGCCTGGGTGGCTCAGTGGGTTAAAGCCTCTGCCTTCGGCTCAGGTCATGATCCCAGGGTCCTGGGATCGAGGCCCGCATCGGGCTCCCTGCTCAGCAGGGAGCCTGCTTCCCCCTCTCTCTCTCTGCCTGCCTCTCTGCCTACTTGTGATCTCTCTCTGTGTCAAATAAATAAATAAAATCTTTAAAAAAAAAAAAAAGATGTATTTATTTATTTATTTTGGGGGGAGATAGAGAGAGAGTGTGTGCATACACAATTGGCTGGGGGAAGAGGGAGAAGCAGTCTTCCAGCTGAGCAGGGAGTCCAATGCAGGGCTCGGTCCCAGGATGCTGGGATCATGACCTGAGATGAAGGCAGACACTTAACTGACTGAGCCCCACAGGCACCCCTCAAAGGTTTCATTTTGAAAGTAGGGAATTTGACAATACCCATTTATTTTCTTCCTGCCTTTCATCTCTCCTGTTCCAGTTAATAATTAATATCAAATGAGCAAACAAACGAAGCAAACCAGAAAAACGCTGTTGGCCTATTTTTGGCATTTGCGATGGAACCAAGATTTCTTCCATTGGAAAAGGGCACCCAAATAGGGTGAGGTCTGAGGACATTTTCATCCTGATCCTATTGCAACTGAATTGAGGGTCACAAGCCCAAGTCCCATATTCTAGTAGTTGGATGTTCAGAATGGAATCTGTCCTTCAGCTGACATGGCAAGAAATGTACAGTTCTGGGGCACCTGGGGGGGCTCAGTGGGTTAAGCAGCTGCCTTTGCCTCGAGTCATGATCCCAGGGTCCTGGGATCGAGCCCCACATCAGGCTTTCAGCTCAGCGGGGAGCCTGCTTCTCCCTCTCTCTCTCTGCCCCCCAACTCATGCTCACACACTTTTTCTCTCTGTCCCAATTAAATAAAATATTTTTTTAAAAAAAGATAAAGAAATGTACAGTTCAGGGATGAATCCTTACCTAGTCCTTAGAAGTGTTAGGAGGTCCTGGGAAAAGTGCCCACTCAGAGGTGGATGGCTTAGGTCTGGAGGGGCCATGAGACCTTGAGCTGATTACTCATTTCCCTGGGGCTTCCTGCCTATCAAGCTGGGGTGTTAGAGGGGGGCCTGGCTAGCTCAGTCCGTGTACCATGTGACGCTTAATCTCGGGGTTGTGAGTTCAAGCCCTACATGTGGCATGGAGTTAACTTAAAATTTAAAAAAAATTTTTAAATAAGGGTGTTGGACTAATTGATCCTTAGGTCAAAGATTAATGATCCCACTCCTCTAATTCCACCACCAGAAGAAGAAGAAGAAGAGGAAGAAGAAGGAGGAGGAGGAGTCATGAAGGTTCTGGCTAAGATACAGCTGGAAAAAAAAAATAGACCCCTAAGGTCCTTTTTAAAAAAAAAAACAACAACACAGTGTGTTTTAATTATAAGTCAAACTTCGCTTTAAGAGAAAAAACAACTCTTAGGCTTTTTTTGTTGTACTTAATTGTAATCTTTCTCTCCAGCAGGTAACTCTTCAGGACAAAGGTTCAAGGTTCCTCAAATTTTTTATCTAAAGCCATTTATCTATAGAAGACTCACTGGAAGCTGATTTCCCATTTTTACATAAAGACACTGCAAAGAAAGCAAGCTCCCCGTTCAAATGTCTTGAGTAAATTTCTTCTGCCATTTCTGATATTACAGGGTTAATCCAGTATGAGGAGAGTGACAAAGTGCAGGGATTTTTTTTTTTTTTTTTATGGATTCCACATTCATAACCAAGTACTTGGCAACCTGCCTTCTCATATGTTGCGAAACAAAAATGTGTTGCCTTCAGTGTGTTTTTAATAGGCCAAGCAGTTTATTTGATCACAATGCTTGGGTCTGGACTCAGAGACACCAGAACTTTCCCACTGTGTTGTCACTGCTTTGGTTAGTATCTTGGTTTCCCTCTGCCTTTGTAAAGAACCATTTGGGGGACTCAGGAGAGAGATTTCCTGAGGTCCTTGACCACAACCTAAACTCTTCAAAGGAATTCGCATCCAGCCTTGCAAAATACTTTGCAAAACTTGCAAAAAATCACCGGTTTTAGATTTTGAAATTACTGGCACAGGCAAGTGTCTACAATCGTGAAATTCTCATGAGTGGGGTAGAGCAAATTTCTGTAAACAAAGCGAACTCCAATCTCTGCGGCCTTTTTTTTTTTCCCTGCAGCCTTTTGTAGAAATATTTATACCCAGAGAAAAGGGTCCCTTTCAGCTCTAGGATGCTATAATATAAACATTTACTATAAATGAAGTGCTTTGGGAACACACTTGCCCATTCCCCTGGAAACTTCAAGAACCTAATTTTACCTAAACACCTCTTTTTGCTCCATAGGTTTGGATGTAATATCCCTTGTGATTCTTCTCACAAGAAAGGAGGCACATCTATATTGGATGTAAGGCAGTTTTTGTTTTGTTTTGTTTTTAAGGGGCCTTAAAAAAAAAAACAAAAACATAAAACTTATGGACCCAAAATCCAGCCTTCACAGTACTGAGCGGACCTCCAAGGAGCCATAACCATGGGACCTCCCATAATATTCAGCCCTGGGGTCCCAGAAGACAACAGCTGGGCCACGGGTTGACTTCTCAGTCATTATTAAAATTCCTACTTGCACACAGTTGGATTTCCTTTCGGTGTGGTCTAATTTTTTTTTCCGACCCTTGAACCAAGTCCCCTCACCTGATGGCGGTTCACTGCACCCCATAAAGCTGTTTTCCTGGAAGGTCAGAAGCTGCAGCCCCAGAGACCAAGGAGCCAGCCTCAGGCCGACTGGAACAGCTGAACTTTCTCCCCTGTCATTCCTGACCTCGCTCCCTGGCTTGGCTCCTGTCATCCTTTCTTGCTTGCCTCTTCCTCTTCCTGTTTCCTTTCTCCCCCTTCCTCCCTGCACGGCTGGAGTCTTACTTATACCACACCTCCTAACCAGAGGTCTCAACTCTCCTCCATCCTACTTTCCAGAGCATTCTTAGGGTGGTTCCCATTTT
Source organism: Ailurus styani (assembly GCA_002007465.1). Classification (NCBI taxonomy): domain Eukaryota; kingdom Metazoa; phylum Chordata; class Mammalia; order Carnivora; family Ailuridae; genus Ailurus; species Ailurus styani. The sequence goes on along the minus strand of LNAC01000328.1, from coordinate 383,824 downwards.
CTTCTCCACTTTCCAAACATCTCCTGTCTCCCTTTATATGTCCAAGCCCACCCACCCCCAAATCTAATATTCTTTATGCCACCAGGCAGTTCCTAGACGATCCCTTGAATCTGAGTAGTTAAATATTCCTTTCTTCTTGCTTTGGAATGCAGGCTTATCACACACACCAGTATCCATTCTCCCCTTCCTGGAATTTGGATGGAACATGCCTGCTCAGCCACCGATTCACAGCCTCTCTTGCAGCTCGAAGTTGCCCTGAACAAAGAGGTGGAACCAGAACTGCAGTGTGGAATGTCTAGAAAACATCCTCAAAGGATGGCATGGGGCACTCTTCTTTGCTCCTACCTAGTTCCTACTGACTATTGTTGTCTGGAGCCTGAGCAGCATCAGAGCATGCAACTAGCTAGCATCAGAGCAGTAAGACTGGAGGTGTGCGAGAGGTCTTTGGTCTCTGTTGACTGGGGGGCCTCCATACCAGCCCTGGACTGACGGCCGAGTTTTATTGCTCAAGGGAGAAGCTAAAGTTCTATCATATTTAAGCCACTATTATCTGTGAAAGATATGTGTAGCCAAACACATGTTCTAACATATGGAATTTTTTTTTAAGATTTTATTTATTTATTTGACAGAGAAAGAGAGAGACAGCGAAAGCAGGAATACAAGCAGGGGGAGTGGGAGAGGGAGGAGCAGGTTTCCCACTGAGAAGGGAGCCCAATGCCTGGCTCGATCCCAGAACCCTGGGATCATGACCTGAGCCAAAGGCAGATGCTTAACATCTGAGCCACCCAGGTGCCCCTAACATACAGAATTGATAAAGTCATACTGCATATAAATCAAATGTACTTAGATCCACACGAAAGGATGGGCCTTGCAGGGAGAACAGATATAAAGGTAAGAAATTCTAATGACTCAAAATCCTTTTCACCAGTTTTCACAGGTTTACCGTATTCCTTCAGAGTCACAAATGATGTGCAATAGGATGGCCTTTATGTCCAGAACAGAAGATATTTTAACATTCTGTAAACTTTTCGGAGTAGGGGGCATAATTGCAGGCATAGCAACAAATTGCAAGAACAGTACAAGGAGGGACGCCTGGGTGGCTCAGTTGGTTAAGCGTCTGCCTTCGGCTCAGGTCATGATCTCAGGGTCCTGGGATCGAGTCCCGCATCGGGCTCTCTGTTCAGTGGAGAGCCTGCTTCTCCTTCTCCCTCTGCCTGCTGCTCTGCCTACTTGTGCTCGCTCTCTCTCTAGCTCTCTGTCAAATAAATAAATAAAATCTTTAAGAAAATAAAAATTAAATTAAATTAAAAAAAAAAAGAGTAGTACAAGGAGGGGCACCTAACTGGCTCTGTCAGTAGACTACGCGACTCTTGAGTTCAAGGTCATAAGTTATTTATTTATTTTTTTAAGATTTTATTTATTTATTTGACAGAGAGAGAGAATACAAACAGGGGAAGTGGGAGAAGGAGAAGCAGGCTCCCCAACAAACAGGGAGCCCCACCTCACCTGGGGTCACAACCTGAGCCAAAGTCAGATATTAAAACAACTGAGCCACCCAGTCACCCCAGGGTCATGAGTTTAAGCCCCACATTATAAATAAATAAACAAACAAACAGTACAAGGAATTACAGTACAACCTTTACCCACATTCCTCAAATGTTAACATTAAAAAAAAAAAAGTTAACATTTTACTACATTCACTTTGTCATTCTCTGGATATCAGTTTTTTTCCTGAACTACTTAAGAGTAAGTTACAGACACACTGTCCCTTTACTAGTAATACTTTAAGTGTGTATTTCCTAAAAATAGGGCTTATGTGACAACATAACCACAGTAAGATTATCAAAATCAAAAAATTAATACTTGCGCAATAGTATTACAAAACCAATCGACTTTTCTCAGCTTTTACCAGTTGCCCAGATAAAGTCCTTTATGACAAAAGATAATCCCAAATCACATGCTGCAGTCTGTTGCATGTCTTTCTATTCCTTTTTTTGTTTTTAAGATTTTGTTTATTAATTTGACAGAGAGAGCAAGAGAGCACCAGCAGGTAGAGCCACAGAAGGAGAGGGAGAAGCAGGCTTCCCACTGAGCAGGGAGCCCCATGCAGGCCTCGATCCCAGGACCCTGAGATCATGACCTGAGCTGAAGGCAGAGGCTTTAACCCACTGAGCCACCCAGGCGCCCGATTTATTTGCTTTTGAATACACTTGATTTGCATATAAGAATTGAAATTTAGAACATGAAGCAAAAATCCAGCCAAGTGGTGACTGTCTCCATGAACACTGTAAATTTTTTATCTCTTTTTTAAGATTTTATTTATATTTTTTAAGATTTTTTTTTTAATTTACTTGACAGAGAGCTAGATCACAAGTAGGCAGAGAGGCAGGCAGAGAGAGAGAGAGAGAGAGAGAGAGAGAAGAAGCAGGCTCCCCGCCGAGCAGGGAGCCTGATGCAGGGCTCGATCCCAGGACCCTGAGATCATGACCTGAGCCGAAGGCAGAGGCATTAAACCACTGAGCAACCCAGGCGCCCCTGAACACTGTAAATTAAAATAATTTACCCAGGGGACGCCTGGGTGGCTCAGTCAGTTAAGCCTCCCACTCTTGATTTTCACTGAGATCATGATCTCAGAGTTGTGAGATCAAGCCCCATGTCAGGCTCCAAGGGCTCCGAGCATGGGGTCTGCTGAAGTTCTTTCCACTCCCTCTGCCCTACCCCCCCACTCACTCTCTCTCTAAAGCAATAAATTAATAATAATAATAATTATAATTTACTCGGAGTGCCCAGCTGGCTCAGGAGGTAGAGCATGTGACTCTTGATCTCAGGGTTGTAAGTTTGAGCACCACGTTGGGTATAGTGATGACTTAAAAAGAAAATCATTTTAAAAATAAATAATTGCAGGGGCGCCTGGGTGGCTCAGTGAGCTAAGCCTCTGCCTTCGGCTCAGGTCATGATCCCAGGGTCCTAGGATCGAGCCCCGAATTGGGCTTCCTGCTCAGCAGGGAGCTTGCTTGCTTCCCCCTCTCCCTCTGCCTCCCTCTCTGCCTACTTGCGATCGCTCTCTCTGTGTCAAGTAAATAAATAAAATCTTTAAAAATTTTTTTCAAATAAATAAATGAATAAAAATAAATAAATAAATAAAAATAAATGATTTGTCCATTAAGAAATCTCTTTATGAGCTCAGAGCATACGTCTGGCACTGTGTGTTGAGTCCTGGGATTCAGAAGTAAATGAAACAGATCCAAGTACTCGGGGAGCACAGTCCTTTTTAATCAGGAGACACAAGTATGAACAGATACGTACTCTGCAACACGGGGAGGGCCATTCCAGGGTGATTTAGAGCCCAGTGCCCTGTATAGCAGGAGCTGTCTTAAAACGACCGGGCACACGTGAGAATTCTGGGGAACAAAATCTCGAAGCCTGGCTATCATTGATGTGTCTGAGGAATGTGGGTGCCCAGACACTAGCAAGACTATAAGAAAGAACTACAGAAGACTTAAGTAAGATCTCACTTTAAGGAAAGAAAGAATTGAAGATAAATAAATAAATAAATAGGAAAAATAAAAATGAAAAAAAAAATTGGCTGGATGTCAGTCTCCCCATCCTTTTTTTTTTTTTTTTAAAGATTTTTTATTTTTTCATTTTGACACAGAGAGAGAGATTACAAGTAGGCAGAGAGGCGGGCAGAGAGAGAGGAGAGAGGAGGAAGCAGGCTCCCCACTGAGCAGAGAGTCCGATGTGGGCCTCGATCCCAGGACCCTGGGATCATGACCTGAGCCGAAGGCAGCGGCTTTAACCCACTGAGCCACCCAGGCGCCCCAGTCTCCCCATCCTAAGAACTTCATGGCCCCAGCACCTACCTGGGAAGGTCTCACTCGGCTTTGTGCCAAACATGAAATACACCCGCATCCTATAATCACATCAATCGGTACATATTTACATTAGCATTACGTGAGTTGGTTTTCATTGGTTAGTTGGCATAGTTTGTCAGCATTTCATTTTCAGTAAGTTTTTACGGTTTAAAGCCAATCCATTTGTTTTACGTCTCATATCCTTTTGTAGGCTCTTACATGGCTCATAGGCGTGAGGGTTGGCACCTGCGGTACCTAATGAATTTTTTAAGCTGCAAGAAGTTTTATTTACTTTATCTTAGAGACGAATGTCCCTGAATGGATCAAACTTACCTCTTTAAAAACAAAAACAAAAGTGTTATTGAGATTTACTCTACATACCATGAAATCCACCCATTTATAGTGTAGGATTCGATGGTCTCGCCAACATGTGCGGGGTTGTGCAACCATCAGCACTGTCTAATTTTAGAACATTTCATCACCTCAGAAAGAAACCTTGTGCCCACTTAAAGTCCCTCCCCATCCTTCCCCTAATCCCTGGCAACCACATAACTACTTTCTGTCTCTATAGACTTGCCTTCTCTGGACATTTCCTATAAATGGAATCATATAACACGTGGTCTTCGTGACTAGCTTCTTTCAACTCAGCCTAATGTCTGTGATGGTTATCCATGTTGTAGCCAGTGTCAGCATTTCATTCATTCTTTGTTGGTTTTTTTTTTTAAGATTTTATTTATTTGACAGAGAGAGACACAGCAAGAGAGGGAACACAAGCAGGGGGAGTGGGAGAGGGAGAAGCAGGCTTCCCACTGAACAGGGAGCCCGAAGCAGGGCTCGATCTCAGGACCCTGGAATCATGACCTGAGCCAAAGGCAGACAACTTAATGACTGAGCCAGCCAGGTGCCCCATTTCATTCATTTTTATTACCGATTAGTATTACAGAGTGCAGATAGAACACATTTTCTTTACCTATTCACCAGTTGCTGGGCAGTTGGGTCATTGCCACTCTTTGGCTATTGTGAGCAACGCTGCCGTGAACATTTTGTGCAAATCTTTGCGTGCATATATATATATATTTGTCTGGGAATGGAATTGCCGGGTCATGGGCGAACATTTAGAGAAACTGCCAAACTGTTTTCCACAGTGATTGCACCATCGGACATTCCTGCCAGCAGTGAATGAGGGTTCCACCTTCTCTACCTCCTTACCCACACTTACTCTTTTTTATTCCAGCCATCCTCGTGGGTATAAAGTGGTAGCTCGTTGCAGTTTTAATCTGCATTTCCCTAATGATGAAAGATGTCAGACATTTTTTCATATGCTTTTGGTCATTTGTGTATCTTCTTTGAGAAAGACTTACTCAAATCCTTTGCCCATTTTTAAAAAATATTTTTTTTTAATTTTTTTATTTTTTAATTTATTCATTTGACACAGAGAGATCACAAGTAGGCAGAGAGGCAGGCAGAGAGACAAGGAGAGGAGGANGAGCAGAGAGCCCGATGTGGGCCTCGATCCCAGGACCCTGGGATCATGACCTGAGCCGAAGGCAGCGGCTTTAACCCACTGAGCCACCCAGGCGCCCAAAATATTTTATTTTTGAGTACACTTTACACCCAATGTGGGGCTCAAACTCACAACCTTAAGAACAACAGTCACTTGTTCCACTGACCGAGCCACCCAGGCGCCCTGAACTCTTCGTTTTACTGTTTGTATTTTTGGTGTCATAGCTAAGCAATCATTGCCTCGCCCAGGATCATGAAGATTTATTCCTATGTTTTATTCTAAGAGTTTTATCATTCTAACCTCTCACATTTAGGCTTATAATCCAGTTTGAGTTAATGTTTGTGTATAGAATAAGATATGAGTCCAATTTGGGGCACCTGGGTGGGTCGGTCATTAAGTGTCTGCCTTCGGCTCAGGTCATGATCCCAGGGTCCTGGGATCGAGCCCCGCATCGGGCTGCCTCCTTGGTGGGAAGCCTGCTTCTCCTTCTCCCACTCCCCCCCTGCTTGTGTTCCCTCTCTCGCTGTGTCTCTTTCTGTCAAATAATAAATCAAATCTTTAAAATAAATAAATAAATATATGAGTTTAACTTAATACTTTTACATGTAGATATTTAGCTGTCCTGGCAATTTGTTGAAAAGACTATTCATCCCCCCAAAGACTTGGCTTGGCACCTGAATTTTACAGTGGTCCTAAAAGTTAAATCTAATGGCAGGATCTGAACATTAGGACAAAGTGGTTGTTTCCAGGTATGACATCACTGCAGATACTTGAACACCTGTCCTGCAGAGCTCTCTGACAGTAAGCTTGCATCCTGCGAGGAGAGTACGGCTTTCTGCTTTCCAAGGCTTGTGGCTTTCTGCCACAAAGATTTCTCATTTTTTTTAGAACACCAGTGGTATCCCATTTTTCTTGGCATTGTGCATGGTGGTTTCCAGTTCCATCATCACCTAGGTGGTTGGTGGTCATCGCAATGGGCTCTAAGAATTATCCACAGAGCAGCACTGCGTATAACCGTCAAGACCTGGAACCATTAGGTCCAAGCTCAGGTACCCGCCATGGCCACCAGGGACCACCACTGGTTTGTGACTATGTCTAAGCACCCCGGTATTTCCTGAAGCAATTTCACAAAAGTCGGGGAGGCTACTATAACAGATTGAAAGAGCATGGTTAAAAAAGTGAGAGCTCAGAACAACTAAAATTGGAGCACTTATTTAAATGAGTCCCTACGTGTATCCACAGGCCCTCCCTGTACTTTGTATATGTGTACAGTATGCAGTGGGCCCCATGCACTCTTCCTGGTGATGCCACCTGTCACGACCTAGGATACAAACAGGGAAGGAAACCAGCTGGGTACACCAGGGTCAGGAATTCGAGCTGGAACTTGAGGCCAAAGAGCACAGATGGGCCAAAGCCAAAACCAGGAGTGAAACAAAGAGATCTATCAGGAGCCAAATGTCAGGATCCAGGAAGGTAGGATACAACAGGGACATTGAGTGTAGACAAGAGTGTAGTAAGAATGAGACACTCGAGACAGAAACCAAGGATAACATTGTGACTAGGAGTCTCGGTGATCTCGTAGTTGGATTTAGAGGAAAACTGGTGATATTCCCACTGACCAGCCTTTTGCAAAACTGCAGAGATGCTCATTTCTGCATTCCAGAACGGTGGGCTCCTGACACAGCCGGTCTGAAAATTGGTACTGGTGACAGCTGCTGACGCAAGGCACATGCGTGGTGAGTGCCTACTATCGCCTCACAGGGCACCACAGACACTTGGAGGGAGAAGCTACTGTCACAGTATAAGAAAGATCCTGCTCTCAGGAAGCTGAGAAGACCACTGGCTTAGACTGTTTCCAGGGTGAGGGTGCCTGGAAGGCTCATTCAATACAGCATGTGATGCTTGAGCTGAGGGTCATGAGTTCAAGCCCCATGTTGGGTGTAGAGTTTGTTTGTTTGTTTGTTTGTTTGTTTGTTTTTAAGATTTTATTTATTAGAGGGCTTCTGGGTGGCTCCATTGGTTAAGCAACTGCCTTCGGCTGGGATCATGATTCTGGAGTCCCAGGATCAAGTCCTGGCATTGGGTTCCCTGCTCAGCAGGGAGTCTGCTTCTCTCTTTGACCCTCCCCCCTCTCATGGTCTCTCTTTCTCAAATAAATAAAATCTTAAAAAAAAAAGACTATTTATTTGAGAGAAAGAGGGAGCAAGAGTGAGAGCATAGGAGCAGGGGCAGAGGAAGAGGGAAAAGCAGAATCCCCACTGACCACAGATCCCCACAAGGGGCTCTATCCCAGGACCTATGCCGGGACCATGACCCGAGCTGAAGGCAGATGCTTAACTGACTAGCCAGCCAGGCATCCCAAGTTTACTTTGAAAAAATTTTAATAAAATAGGGGCTCCTGGGTGGCTCAGTCGTTAAGTATCTGCCTTCAGCTCAGGTCAGGATCCCAGCGTCCTGGGATCAGGTCCTATATCTGGCTCCCTGCTCAGTGGGGAGCCTGCTTCTTCCTCTCCAGCCTCCCTGTGCTTGTGTTCCTACTCTTGCTGTCTCTGTCATAATTTTAAAAATATTTTTTTAAGATTTTATTTATTTATTTGACAGATAGAGAGAGATCACAAGTAGGCAGAGAGGCAGGCAGAGAGAGAGGAGGAAGCAGGCTCCCTGCTGAGCAGAGAGCCCAATGCGTGACTCGATCCCAGGAC
>LNAC01000328.1:327590-360358 GCA_002007465.1 Ailurus styani | reverse complement strand
CTTCAGCTCAGGTCATGATCCCAGGGTTCTGGGATTGAGGCCCACATCAGTCTCCCTGCTCAGCAGGAAGCCCGCTTCCTCCTCTCTCTCTGCCTGCCTCTCTGCCTACTTGTAATCTCTCTCTCTGTCAAATAAAAAAATAAAATCTTAAAAAAAAGAAATGCTTTGCTAAAAATAAAAAAATAAAATCTTAAAACAAAACAAAACAGAAACCTGCAGACTCCAGTAAATAGGGATTGCAGACTGGCACTGGGGAAAGGACAAAACCACCAAATCCCAGTAAGTGGGGACTGGAGATTGGAATTGGGGAAAGACACTGAAAACAACAGGGGAATTTTGCACTGAACCGAGTTCTGAATGGAACCATCTGCCAGCTCAAGCTGACTTGCTAAGCCCTGGACTGGAAAACCAATTAGACTGGGAGCTCAATGCAAAGAAAGCAGAACTCAGAACCGAGGGGAACTCACCCACAGCCCTCAGAACCGACGAGAAAAGCAGTGAACTCAAAAGTGCCTGCAGGGTATGACGTCTTGGTTTCTCACTGTTCCACAAGTCCTTGGAAGTCTCCTTTCCTCCCAGTCAATGACACCCAATCTATTAAACAACAAAAGTTCAGCTTAGCATCTTTGAAGATCAAATGGGGTTTATTCAACAATTGGTGAATCAGGCAGTATCCCCTCTAGCCATAGAAGGGCACTCCCCTGAGCTGCAGAAAAGGAAAGGATTTTATTTATTTTTATTTTTTTTAGAGAATGGGTGGGGAGGGGATGGAGAAAGAGAGTCCTAAGTAGGCACCACACCCAGCATGGAGCTGAACACAGGACTCGATCCCACAACCCTGAAATCATGACCTACCTGAGCTGAAATCAAGAGTCAGATACTTGGGTGCCTGGGTGGCTCAGTGGGTTAATGCCTCTGCTTTCGGCTCAGGTCATGATCTCAGGGTCCTGGGATTGAGGCCCGCATCGGGCTCCCTGCTCAGCGGNTGCCTGCCTCTCTGCCTGCCTCTCTGCCTACTTGTGATCTCTCTCCCTCTGTGAAATAAATAAATAAAATCTTAAAAAAAAAAAAGAGTCAGATACTTAACTGACTGAGCCACCCAGGGACTACGNTGTGATCTCTCTCCCTCTGTGAAATAAATAAATAAAATCTTTAAAAAAAAAAAAGAGTCAGATACTTAACTGACTGAGCCACCCAGGGACTACGCCCCCCCTCTTTTTTTTTTTTGAAGAGGAAAGTTTTGTCACGGTGGAAAGGGGTCAGGAAAAGGAAATTATTTGCAGAGAACGCATTCTTTCAGGCAAGGTTGTCTACCTAAGGGGAATGGGAGGGGTTCTCAGGTGGATTCCCTCACTGGTGCTGACCAGGTATTTTGTGTTGACAGTAAAGGTGACGTTCCTTGGAGGCGGAAACCGGAATTAGGTTAGGTACTAAGTCTTGGTTTGCTGACGTGGGGTTTAGCACAGGTGACTCCATTTGAGAGCCTGCTGTTTCCTTTTTAACAAGACAATTGTTCGATTTGCCGAGTTTATTCCTTAGGTATTAAGGAAACCTGCATTATGGATTCTNCTGACGTGGGGTTTAGCACAGGTGACTCCATTTGAGAGCCTGCTGTTTCCTTTTTAACAAGATAATTGTTCGATTTGCCGAGTTTATTCCTTAGGTATTAAGGAAACCTGCATTATGGATTCTAAATTTATATCACGTTTCCACCCAGCAAAACAGTTGGGCCTCATTCTTGCTGTTGACTGAACTTTATCCTAAAGTACCTTGGTCCCCAGTCACCCTAAGACCCAATATAATAACGATTCTGAGCTAAAGCAGGGGATCCCAAATTTCTTCCCACTTTCCTGCATGCGTGGAGCCAATGGCATTCCGAAGCTCCCGTGCGGGCTTGCTTGCTGCTTCTCCAACAGGTCACACTGCCCCAGTGCTCCAGTCCCACAGCACCCTCCCCCACAGCCTTCCGTGCTTCAGGACCGCCTCTTCCCTAGATGCTAAAAATGCCAGACTTGCTTCTCACCCTCCTTAGGGCTGGACGGTGGGCATGTGGCCTGATCCTGGCCAACAGGACCGGTAGGAAAGATTTGGGGAAAGATTTTCCCTAAAGCAGAGATTCATGGGAGGAAATGCCTTTCTTGGCTTGATGTGTGCATGTCTGTGATGCCTGGAACTGCTCAACCATCTGTCTTTTGACCACGAGCAAGGGATGTTGCTAAAAGCTGAGTGTGGCCAAATGGAAAGTTGGAAAGTTGGAAAGCATCCTGGGTCCTCAGTGTCATGGTTGAACCACACTGCCTCTACCCCCAGATCCCACCAGTCTGTCTTTGACCCTCCAGTTACGTGCGATAACAATATCCTCATTGGCTGTGCTAGGGGTTCTCAAATTTCTGTTCTCAGGACCCCTTCAAGCTCTTAAAAATTATCGAGGACTCCGAAGAGCCTCATTTATGTGTGCAATGCTTCAAGATTTACTGCATTAGAAACTGAAACAGAGAAGAAGTTTAAATATTTATGTATTAGCTTATTGTCAAACAACAATAATAAACCCATTTCATGTTAATGCAAACAACAAAGTTTTATGAAAGAAATATATTTTCAGGCCTCCTGGGTGGTGCAGTCGGTTAGGCGTCCAGCTCTTGGTTTCGGCTCAGGTCACGATCTCAGGGTCGTGTGATTCAGCCCCGCAGTGGGCTCTGTGTTCAGCCAGAGTCTGCTNCCCCTCTCTCTCTCTGCCTGCCTCTCTGCCTCCTTGTGATCTCTATCTCTGTGTCAAATAAATAAATAAAAATCTTTAAAAAAAAAAAAAAAACCCATTTCATGTTAATGCAAACAACAAAGTTTTATGAAAGAAATATATTTTCAGGCCTCCTGGGTGGTGCAGTCGGTTAGGCGTCCAGCTCTTGGTTTCGGCTCAGGTCACGATCTCAGGGTCGTGTGATTCAGCGCCGCAGTGGGCTCTGTGTTCAGCCAGAGTCTGCTTAAGATTCTCTCTGCGCACCACCCCCTTTCTCTCTAAAATAAAAATAAATCTTAAAAATATATATATTTAAAAAATTATATTGGGGCGCCTGGGTGGCTCAGTGGGTTAAAGCCTCTGCCTTCAGCTCAGGTCATGGTCTCAGCATCCTGGGATCTCAGCCCCATATTGGGCTCCCTGCTGAGCTCCCTGCTTCCTCCTCTCTCTCTGCCTGCCTCTCTGCCTACTTGTGATCTCTCTCTCTGTCAAATAAATAAATAAAAATCTTTTAAAAAATTATATTTCCCACAAGAAAAAAATTAGTAAAAAGAGTGGCGGTTCCACTCTTTCACAAATCTCTTTAATGTCTGAATTAACAGGAGACATCTGGATTCTAATACCTGCTTCTGCACTCGATCTGTTGTGATACCACACAACACATCAGCACAGGAACACTCCCATTTCACACTCATGAAACAATGAGGGCGCTCTTGGTATTATCATGAACACGCTTTAATGTCATGGACACCTCCAAAGGGTCTTGAGAATTTCTGGGGGTGGGGGTCTCCACATCTTTAAGAAAGGGTGGTCTAAGCCATTCTTAAACTTTTCTTTTTTAAGATTTATTTATTTGAGAGAGAGAGAGAGAGAGAACCTCAACTGAACTCCCTGTTGAGTGTGGTGCCCAACAGGGGACTCAATCCCACAACCCTGAGATTGTGACCTGAGCCAAAATCAAGAGTCAGCTGCTTAACCCACTGAGCCACCCAGGTGCCCCTAAGCCATTCTTAATTATATGTTCTCCCACCGAGAGCGAAGATCCTGTAACTGCTGTCCCTCATCAGCATTGATGTGCCTGTCCCTTCCATTCCGTCTCCCCCCATGCTCCTCCCTCAGATTTCTGCATAACTCCCTCTCATTTCATTAAAATCTCCATCAGAAATTTCACCTCCCTAGAGAACTTATCTTGGACCACCTGGTAATTGTTTCTCTACAAAGCATTTATTGCTAACCCCCCCCCACCACCACATGCACACATATTTTAATCATCTCAATACTCAGTGTGGGGCTCCAACTCACGACCCTGAGATCAAGAGTCATGTGCGCTTAATTCCACAGAACTGTACGCTTAAAGATGGTAAAAATGGTGAATTTTATGTCACGTATATTTTATCATAATAAAGTAGTTATCTGTCAACCTTGGTACTCTAGCTATGCTACTGAACAAGTCACCTACATCATAGCTCACACCTGAGGAAGGAGTGCATTTCCTAAAAAACTGATTGTTTTCAGGGCACCTGGGGGGCTCCGTCCTTCGCGCGCTGGAGTCTTGGTTTCGGCTCAGGTGGTGAGCTCAGGGTTGTGGGATCGAGTGCTGGGTCCAGCTATGCACTTAGTGGGGACTCTGGTTCTCTCTCTCTCTCTGCCCCTCCCCCCCAATAAATAAATACATCTTAAAAAAAAAAACAAACGCTGATTATTTTCATCCACAAAGCTCTGGTCCAGCTGTTGGTTTAATTGATTTGCAAAAAAATTTTCATTCATAGCCACTTACTCTTCCTTCCCACTGAGTCACCCGGGGAGGGCTAGATAGAGTTCCTGCATGAAAGCAGCGTGGAGACCGTGCAGGGTTATGCAGGGAGCTGTTTCCGAGTATTACAGAAATCAAATCACAGGTCGGGACTCACTCCGCTCACACCCACACCCACACCCACACACCCACACCCACACACACTCACACACACACACTCACACACACACACACACACACACACACACACACTCACCCACACACACACACTCACCCACACACACTCACACACACACACACACACACACACACACGCACGCACGCATGCAGTATCAGGAAACGGCCTGTCCGTTTTGGCTTTGGAAGCAGGGACTTCGGTTTCCTTGGCTTCGGAGCTGTGCTTGGAGCCGGGCCATCCAGGGAAACTGAGCAAGTCCACGGGTCCGTAGAACTTGGGCCGGATCCATCAAGGACACAAAAAACAGACTCTCCAGCCCTCACCCCCAAGTGGAGCGGACAAAAGTGCCGTTGATGCCGAGGCTGCGGAGAGCGTCCGAAGGGCCCCGTGGGAGGCAGCTTGGCCTGAGCGGTCCCGCAGCTCAGCTCGGCCTGACCCTGGAAGGTCCAGCGCCCGCGCTCGCGGGGCCCCGCCGGGCGACCCCCTGCGCTCTCTCGGGGAGCAGAAGAGGGAGCAGCCCGGGCCCGCGGGCTCCGGGGTCGCTGGCCCTGCTGTCTGAGGAAACCTCGCAAAAGGACGCGCCCCACGGAAAAATGCCTCAATACCACGTTAAACGGAAAAATCAAGATGAAAAGATTACTTACGTATAACATACGTGTGAACACGATCCAAGTAGACATTGCATCTTTGTTTAAAAAACGTTTAAAGCGTGCACTGGAAAACAAGACCAGGGGGTGCCTGGCTGGTCCAGTGGGAAGAGCGAGCGACTCTTGATCTTGGGGTTATCAGTTCAAGCCCCATGTTGGGGGGATTGTTTTTTTAATTAAAAAAAAGAGAAACAAACAGGAGGAATTATAATCATGTTAGTGATGTTTTCTGGGTGGTTGGAGATAACAGGTAATTGTTTCTCTCTCTTTTTTTTTAAGATTTTATTTATTTATTTGACAGAGAGATCACAAGGAGGCAGAGAGGCAGGCAGAGAGAGAGGGGGAAGCAGGCTCCCTGCCGAGCAGAGAGCCCGATGCGGGGCTCGATCCCAGGACCCTGAGATCATGACCTGAGCCGAAGGCAGAGGCTTTAACCCACTGAGCCACCCAGGCGCCCATCTCTCTCTCTCTTTTTTTTAAGATTTTCTTTATTTATTTGACACAGACAGAGAGAGATCACTAGTAGGCAAAGAGGCAGGCAGAGAGAGAGGAGGAAGCGGGCTCCCTGCTGAGCAGAGAGCCTGATGTGGGACTCGATCCCAGGACCCTGAGATCATGACCTGAGCCGAAAGCAGAGGCTTTAACCTACTGAGCCACCCAGGCGCCCCTGATTATCTCTTATTTACATTTTTCTGTGGTTTTAAATTTTTCTGAGCTAGAGTGTGTTATTTTAATGGTGATAAATATGTTTTGAACTCTACCAACCAAGGAGCCCCTGGGCAGGGGGGACGATGCGGGCTGAGGGAAATGGCTGGGGAATGCTCTTGGAAAGATCCGCAGTGGTAGTGAGCTTGTTCCCCGGGGGAAGGGCGGGACCGTCTGGAAGGGCAGAGGTAGAGTACACCCCTGGCTTTGTTGCTTTATTGTGTTTCTCAGAGTTACTCCAGTGTCCCTGATGGTGGGCCCGCTGACCAAGCCACACCATAGCTGATGGGATTTTCCCCGGGGAAGGCAGTCCCAACTCCCAGAGCAGAATTAGCTCTGGCCTCTGCTCCCTGGCCCACCCCCCTCACCTGACATTCCAGGAACACTTTCCGCAAGGGGCTCTCCTTTGTGTCTCCTCAGAGATCCACGTTCTGAAACTTCTGAGAATATGACCCCAGTTCCTGGTTGGGGCTGGTTGTTTCCCGGCCCCTGCTCCTTCGCTTCGATCTAAACCATCCCTCCTGCCTCCTCAGCCGTGCTGGGACCACATTGCTAACACCAGCCGCAGCTGTGGAAAATGACATAGACAGTTTGTCCTTTGGAAACACTTGGCTTGTTCCTTGGAAGGAAAGACTTAGCTCATCCCAAGGAAAAGGAGAGAGCCGGGGATGGTACAGTAATCTCTGGATTCTCCAGAAATCTATTTCTTGCCCCCCTCCTTTTTTTCTTCTTCTGTCATTACATTTTTGCAGAGGCCCTCATTTCCCCAGGAGTGGATTTTCTTCACATCCACACCGTTGCGAAGCTAGATCACCACCACCCCAGAACAGCAGAATCAGGCAAGATGCTTTCTTAGAATTCGTGTGGTATGGACGGGTGGGCTGGATGGAGCCTTAGAATACAGCCCTGAGAATGTTCCAGTTGCTTTGGGAGATGGTCTAATAGTTAAGAATACTGTGAGAAGGGGCACCTGGGTGGTTCAGTGGGTTAAGCCTCTGCCTTCGGCTCAGGTCATGATCTTAGGGTCCTGGGATCGAGCCCCGCATCAGTCTCTCTGCTCAGTGGGGAGCCTGCTTCCTCCTCTCTCTCTGCCTCTCTGCCTACTTGTGATCTCTCTCTCTCTGTGTCAAATAAAGAAATAAAATCTTGGGCGCCTGGGTGGCTCAGTGGGTTAAAGCCTCTGCTTTCGGCCCAGGTCATGATCTCAGGGTCCTGGGATCGAGGCCCGCATCGGGCTCTCTGCTTGGCAGGGAGCCTGCTTCCCCCTCTCTCTCTCTGCCTGCCTCTCTGCCTCCTTGTGATCTCTCTCCCGCTGTGAAATAAATAAATAAAATCGTTAAAAAAAAAGAAAAAAAAAGNTCTGCCTCCTTGTGATCTCTCTCCCGCTGTGAAATAAATAAATAAAATCTTTAAGAAAAAAAGAAGAAATAAAATCTTTAAAAAAGAAAGAAAGAAAGAAAGAAAGAAAGAAAGAAAGAAAGAAAGAAAGAAAGAAAGAAAGAAAGAAAAAGAAAGAAAGAAAGAAAGAAAGAAAGAAAGAAAGAAAGAAAGAAAAAGAAAGAAAGAAAGAAAGAAAGAAAGAAAGAAAGAGAAAGAAAGAAAGAAAGAAAGAAAAGAGGATGGGTCTCTAAGGGTCCATGCTGGATAAGGACCCTACGGACAGGCAGTGAGAGGCCCACTCTCTACACGCCAAGGGCGGAGGCCGCAGAGGAAACTAACCTGTCCACACCTTGATCTTGGATTTCCAGCCTCCCGCCCCGTCCGGGGAATTTTGTTACTGCAGTCGGAGCAAGCGAATACAGTCCTTGGCAGGCCCAGTGGGCCCTGGACTCGGTCTTGGGACAAGAGCACACACATTCGCACGCAGAGGGCCCCGTGTGGTGGTGTTCCCCGCTCTGGATTGGCCGGGCAGGGCTTGGTCCCTGGAGGTGGAGGGGCTCGCAGACCAATGAAAGGAAGTTCACCACCTGAGTCGGGCCCCCTCTGATTCCCTGCTTAGAGGGAGAGAGGGGGACAGCCATCCTGCCTTGTGGATGATGGGAAAGAGGGAGAAGACACCTGTCCCTCCCTGTCACCAGGGAAAATCCCCAAGGGCTCAGCCCCTGCGGCTCCCGCAGCCCCCATTCATTGCTGGGGCTGCGGGTCATGGATGGACACCAAGGCCCTGGGCGACTCCACACACGGATCACCGGGACCACCGGCCTCCACAAAAAGGAGACAGCATCAGTCTCCTGCTGTCATTTGAGAGACCCGAGAGTGTGCCCAGCACATGCTCTGCACTTCCTTGGCGGAGAACAGCGGTGAGAAGGGAGTGGAAGGGGTTTCAGACCTTCCTTGCTGCATTGACAACCCGGGTGAGCGGCCGGGACCCCTGAGCAGAGCTGCCCCCTAGTGGCTACTACGGGCCATGCAGGCTTTTCCAGGAAGAAGTGAATTGGAATTAAGAGTTAAAAAAAAAAAAAATTAAACGTTGGAAGGAGCATTTATTTCCCTCTTTCCCCCTGTATCTCTGAGAAAGAGAGGAAAAAGACAGAAAAGGAGAGAAAGAAGCAAGGTGGAAGGGATGCAGGAAGAACTGAGGGAATTTTTAACCTGTTTAATAAATGTGAGTCAAAGTTAAATATTTCCCTAAAAGCACCATGAGGCTATTTGCTCTTTGCCATCTCAAGCCTGGCTCCTTTTAGCAAACTAGCTCGGAATCCAGCCTTATAATGGTGCCAAATCTTTTACTGGGGTAGTTAAATTTATTTAATCCTTATACGAACGCTAGGAAGCATCATCATCTTAATCATCATTATCATCATCATCCCCATACAAATAGGAAGACTAAAGTACAGAGAGGGTCCGTGACCTACGCAGGGGTTACAGAGTTATTGAATAAGAAAGTCTGAAGTCTGGATCGGGGCTCCACCGAGAGGACCAAATATTAACCCCTATGCTGAGCCAGACCAGCACCAAGGTCAAGGGTTCTCGGGACATTCTTGCAGCCTGGACTCACCACACATTTGTTTTTTTGTGTCTCAACTCCCTCCTCCAAGTTCTGATGCTCCAAGTCCCTGAGATATGGAGGGGAGGCACAGATAATTCTTCCTTCTCACAGTCCAATAAGCTCTTCGGTGACCCTGACCCTCTGAGCAAAAAAATTATTGTAGGAGCGCCTGGCTGGCTCAGTAGGTAGAGCATGTAATTCTTGATCTTGGGGTCATGAGTTTGAGCCTCAGATAGGGTTTAGAGATTGCTTAAATAAATAAAACTTAAAAAACATAATTGTAAAGGTAATGAAAGAAAAGCCAGGGAAATGGGGGGGGGGAAGCAAAAAAAAAAAAAATAGCACCAGTTATTTCCAAAGATTGCAAACCACCCTCTGACCTCTTTGATTCAAAGTTTTTTAAACAGTCTGCTGAAGGGAAAGAACGACTAGAATGCTACCACACACCATTCATTCATTCAACACATATGTATTTCATATCCAAAAGTATGAGTTCCTACTGGGTACTAGGCTAAGTTCTATTCAAAACTCCTGGGAAGTAGTAGGGGACAGGACAAGAGGTACCATCCTGGGTCAAGGAGTCTAGAAGACAGAGACCATCAGTACTTGCATAAAGGAATAAGGGAGGAAAACAAATGACAAGATGATCTCAGGCAGCGATGAGCGACATGGTAAAATAAAGCTGGATTACAGACAGGGAGGATCTCAGGGCCAGGCCCACTTTAACCACAGATGTCAGAAAGTCCTCTTGGGGAAATGACACTTGAGCTGACACCCAAGTAATAAGAAAGAGCCCAAAAGAGCCAACCACGTCAAGGACTAGAGAAGAGTGTTTTGGGAAGAGAAAGATTAGCATGGGAAGACGGGGAACCAAGAAAAGTTCAACATGTTAGTGTGTCCGAAAAGAAGAGGGAAAAGAGGATCTGGATGAGTGATCAGAAAGGTCAGGCAGGGACAGATCAGGTAGGGGCTAGTGGATCTTTATCCTCACAAGGGATATTGTTGGAAGATTTCTTTTTTTCAGGAATGAGATACAATCAGATTTAAGTTTTACAAACACCGGTCGGTCTGGTTGCATTTGGAAGTAGTCCAGACTCAATACAACAACGTGAGGAGAGCTAGAAAGTTCTAGCTCTCCAGTTCTCCCGTGGCTTGGGTCAGGGTGGTAGCAGTGAAGGTGGTGACATGTGGCTAGATTCGGGATGAATCGTGGAGATTCAGGATTTGCCGATGGGTAGGATGAGGGGAGAGAACGAAAGGTTGTGATCTGAGTTTTTGACCTGAGCTACTATCTGGTGTCATTTCCTGAAATGTGGAAGAACAGAGGGAAGCAGGTTGATGGGGAAGTCAGGAGCTCTGCTGTGACTGTGTTAAATTTCGGTTGCCTTTTAGATATCCAGGTAGAAACAAGTTGACAGTTGGAGTCTGAGATTCAAGAGGAAGACAAGGGTAGAAAATACTGACTTGGAAGTCATCAGTCTAGAGATACATCTAAAGCCATGGGATTGGATGAGACTGTCTGGGCAGAGAACACAGTTGGGAAAGAGAAGGCTGAAGAGAGACCGTGGCACCGTTCCATGGCCAGGGGTCTGGCGGCACTGGAGGAGGAACAGCCATCAAGGTAGGGTGTGGTGGCCATTCCATCAGGTAAGTGGAAAGAAGAAAATGTTTCTTTTCTTTTCCTTTTTTTCTAAAGGTTTTATTTATTTATTTGACAGAGAGAGATACAATGAGAGAGGGAACACAAGCAGGGGGAGTGGGAGAGGGAGAAGCAGGCTTCCCGCTGAGCAGGGAGCCTGAGGAGGGAGCCCGATGCCAGGGAGCCCGATGCAGGGTTCGATCCCATGACCCTGGGATTGTGACCTGAGCCAAATGCAGACACTTAACGACTGAGCCACCCAGGTGCCCCAAGAAAATGTTTCAATAAGGCTGTGGTTAACTGAGCCAAATGCTGAGAGACCATGTAAGGTGCAAACAGAATATCTGACCTTTGGATGTGACCGATGGTGGGCACTGGTGTCTTCGAAAGGGCCATTTCAGAAGAAAAGAGAGCTGAAAGCCAATTGCAGTATGCTGGCGAGAGAAAGTAGACCCAGTGAGTAAAGCTATAGAAAATGTTTATGTCAGATTCCCTGCCATTTCTTGGATTCCTTTATACTCTCACTCCTCTCACATGCAGGAGAGTAAAGAGCAGTTTTGCATTTGTTATACACTGTATTTTACAATCCGAAGAACTCAGGATTCTATTTCAACACTGATCACTAGAAAGATTTACAGATGGCTTAATTTAAAGTCAGTATAATCACGTGGAAAATACCAACTGTCTTAGCCTGGATTCCCCAGAAAGCGCAGCCTGAAGCAAAAGCTTGGGTGCTACTCATTTACTAGGGAATGCAATTCCAGAGGGCAGGAGAGAGGGGCGAGGCCGGGAAGGAGGAGGAGGCACTACCCTGAGGAAGAGGCATTATTAAAGAGACCGCTGCTAAATGTGGCTGAGTGCGCCGTCCTGAGGGACTTGTCCTCTGAGAAGTTGTATCCGGCACTTAGGAGAGTCCAGCGGGGAGCAATGGGAAAGAAGTGACCCCCCAGCTCCCTTCTCCCCTTGGTCAAAGATTCACCTCATGGGATGTTAACCCCTGCTTTCTTTCATAGCGAGAGTTGGGGTTCCATCAACAGGGAAGCCCTAGAGCAGAAGGAGAGAAGGAAAGTGGGGCAGACCCAAGGCAAGACATGGTATGATTGGGCCAGCTTGAAATCATTTGAGTCGACAAAGGAGCGATCACTGCGTTGGTGGCTGGAAACGTGACAGCAGATGCTAAGACGGAAGTGATGCATAAGAGAAATCTGAAATGTCACCTGAGTAATAATCTGAACTGTCACTTTAACGAATATAATAATCAGAAATGTCAGTGAGACTGTATGCCTTTAGGAGAACTGAACCGAGATGGGTCTTCCAGGATGTTTACAGGAGCACTCTTAGTAACGGCTGGCGGGGAGGTTACTCAAAATCCAGAACACAGGGTGCCTGGGTGGCTCAGTGGGTTAAAGCCTCTGCCTTCGGCTCAGGTCATGATCTCAGGGTCCTGGGATCGAGGTCCGCATCGGGCTCTCTGCTCAGCAGGGAGCCTGCTTCCCTCTCTCTCTCTGCCTGCCTCTCTGCCTACTTGTGATCTCTCTTTGTGTGTCAAATAAATAAATTAAAAAAAAAAAACTAAAAAAAAAAACACAAAAAACTTGGAAATGGGGGGCGCCTGGGTGGCTCAGTGGGTTAAAGCCTCTGCCTTCGGCTCAGGTCATGATCTCAGGGTCCTGGGATCGAGGTCCGCATCAGGCTCTCTGCTCAGCAGGGAGCCTGCTTCCTCCTCTCTCTCTGCCTGCCTGTCTGCCTACTTGTAATCTATCTCTCTCTGTGTCAAATANAAAAAAAAAAAAAAGCTTTGTAGAAGCAGAGATTAATTTGTAGACTTTTGTCTGCTAAAGATGCAAGTCATACCCACCTAGTAAAAAGCCTCAACACTGTACAGTGTGTGGCTCTGTCAGATGTTAACCAATTTTGTATCACTTGCAATTTTATTTTTATTTTTTTTAGAGAGAGAGAGAGAGCAGGTATGGGTTGGAGAGGGGCCGAGAGAGAGGGAGAGAGAATCTTCTCTGTGGAGCTTGATGAAGGACTGGATTACACGACCCTGAGATCATGACCTGAGTGAAAATCAAGACTCAAACGCTTAACCTACTGAGCCATCCAGGTGCCCCACAATTATGTTCCTTTTTTTCTTTTTCCAAAGATTTTATTCATTTATTAGAGGGACCACGAGAGATGAGAGAACAGAGAGAGAGCACACAGGAGCGGTGGGGACGGGCAGAAGGCGAGGGAGAAGCAGACTCCCCGCTGAGCAGGGAGCCAGATGTGGGGCTCAATCTCAGGACCCCGGGATCATGACCTGAGCCCAAGGCAGATGCTTAACTGACTGAGCCATCCAGGCGCCCCCCACACTTTTATTCTTATTTATTTATTTATTAAAAGATTTTATTTATTTATTTGACACAGAGAGAGAGATCACAAGTAGGCAGAGAGGCAGGCAGAGACAGGGAGAGGAGGAAGCAGGCTCCCTGCTGAGCAGAGAGCCCGATGCGGGCCTCGATCCCAGGACGCTGAGATCATGACCTGAGCCGAAAGCAGAGGCTTTAACCCACTGAGCCACCCAGGTGCCCTATCTGGTCATTTTTTAAAGTCCATACATTTTGTAACTATATGCAAGGCACAAATTCCAGATGGTGGGAAATTTAGTTGTCAGCGAAAAAGGTGCCCGCCACTTACCTTCTGGCGGTCAGATCTGGCGAGTCAGGGAGTCATTGAGTGTCTGCTTATCCACTCTGGCCCAGAATATGCTATTATAATCTAAATCTTAGAGGAAGGACTTATTTCCAAACTCTTATTGTAATCCCTAAATACTGACAGCAGAGGAAAATCACACAATCCTTCTCTTTCAAGATTTGCCTTCTAAAAGGTAAAGGAAACCTGGTTTCATAGAATGTTTCCTTTAAGTGGGGACATTTTGAATAAAATATCTGCCTTGCATTCCAGACACAATGGAAATCAATGTGGAAGCATCAGGAAACCAGCTGGTTAGTATTCTGTAGTGAGGCATTTTGCTGTGCGCTCAGCAGCAGAAGACATGATATGCATCTTAAGAAACGTCTTATTTCTTTCCAGCATTATCTTTGCTCTTTCTTGAAGGTTAGCTCTTTCAAAGTTATCTAATTCTTCAAATCCTAAAAACTTTTAAATGAATAGAATGCTAAAGTCTTGATGAAGTAAAATTAGTTTACAGCATATCGCTTTTTACTTTCATAACCTTTTTACTTTCTGCACTTGCAAGAGAAACTTAGGCATTAAAAAAAAAAAGGTGTTACGAAACCAGAAAGTATTCTTTCACAGTTCAGGAAAAATTTCCAAAGTTCAAATTAAGATACGAAATTGAACAGGGTACTAAACTTAGAAATATTAATTTTTTTTTTTTTAAAGATTTTATTTATTTATATGACAGAGAGAGATTACAAGTAGGCAGAGAGAGAGGAGGAAGCAGGCTGCCTGCTGAGCAGAGAGCCTGACGCGGGCCTCGATCCCAGGACCCTGAGATCATGACCTGAGCCGAAGGCAGGGGCCTTAACCCACTGAGCCACCCAGGCGCCCAGAAATATTAATCTCTTGAAGACGATTTTTACTGCAGAGCTGATACTCATTACATATTAAATAATAAGGCTGCATGTATGGCGATACAGAAAAAATAAGAAAAAAGAATGTGTCACCCCTAACTTCTTCCTTTAGAAAAAGCTACTCCTGTTGAGAACACTCTCTCTACAGCCAAAATCGTTTCTGAACACTTGGCCCAAATATTTTTTGTATATGTATTATAAATATTTATTTAGCTACTTGTTAAAAAGAAAGGTAGGCACCTTGTCCAACCAACATGGGACTTGAACTCATGACACAGATCAAGAGTCACACGCTCTGCGGAGCTAGCCAGTTGCCTCTGTTGAGCTCCTTTTTTTTTTTTTTAAAGATTTTATTTATTTATTTGACACGAGAGAGAGAGATTACAAGGAGGCAGAGAGGCAGGCAGAGAAAGAGGAGGAAGCAGGCTCCCTGCTGAGCAGAGAGCCCCATGAGGGCCTCGATCCCAGGACCCTGAGATCATGACCTGAGCCGAAGGCAGCGGCTTTAACCCACTGAGCCACCCAGGCGCCCTGTTGAGCTACTTTTGATTCACACCGAATCGTTCTCTTTTTGTCCCGGTGATACCAAATATTTAGACTTTCTGGTACTGAAACCTAAAAAGTCCTTAAGGGTTTCAGATAAAAAGAGCACTTATTATGGAGACAAGAGTGCCTTATTTCATGATAATTGCTGTCCTGAGAAATGCACATGATACAGGCTCCAAATGGCTGAAATGTGGTCTGATAACTTGATCACAAGTAGCTCCTATTCCACGACTATGGCCCCTGCGGACAGTAGGTACAAGAAAACAAGAACCCTTGCAGAATTTGTCTTTATGGTGGTGGTGGTGGGGGGGGTAAGATTAAACATAGCAACAGTGTTGCCAGGAATTGGGTCCTCTCTGGCCTTCCCTCATCCCTTTGTACATAAATACTTTTTTGGTTTTATTTTTATTTTTTTAACATTTACTTATTTGAGAGAGAGAGAGAGAGAGCATGTGCGTGCACGCGAGAGCATGAGCAGGGGGAGAGGGAGAGGGAGAGAGAAAGGGAAAAAGCAGACTCTCCTGAGCAGGGAGCCTGACATGGGGCTCGATCCCAGGCTGCTGGGATCATGACCTGAGCCAAAGGTAGACCCTCAACCACTGAGCCACCCAGGCACCCCTCTTTCTTTGGTTTTAAAAAGCTAATGTGCAGGGACACCTGGCTGGCTCAGTCAGTGGAGCATGTGACTCTTGATCTCAAGGTCGTGAGGTCAAGCCCCACATTAGATGTAGAGAGTACTTAAAAATAAGTCATTTGGGGGTCACATCCTTTACTGACTCCGGTATTTGAGAGAGAGAACACATGAGCAGGGAAAGGGGCAGCGTGGGAAAAGCAGGCTCCCCACTGAGCAGGGAGCCCGATGCAGGGCTCAGTCCCAGGACCCTGGGGNTTAACTCGGGCACCTGGGTGGCTCAGTGGGTTAAAGCCTCTGCTTTCAGCTCAGGCCATGATCTCAGGGTCCTGGGATCGAGGCCGGCATCGGGCTCCCTGCTCAGCGGGGAGCCTGCTTCCCTCTCTCTCTCTCTGCCTGCCTCTGCCTCCTTTGATCTCTCTCCCGCTGTGAAATAAATAAATAAAATCTTAAAAAAAAAAAAAAAAGAAACAATTTAACTCAATAAGCGTTTAAATTTCTACCATGTAACAAAAACGATGGATACCAACATAAACAGAGTTCCCAAGCTGAGAGAGAAAAAGGTAGCGAGATGAGACTTTCCCAATCTTCAATTCTTTCAACATGGTAAGTATTGAAGGACACTGCTTTACATCCACTCAGAAACCACGAACATTTCTCTACATGTGAGCAAGATAAAACCAGACCTCAGATCACGAGACTGGGAAACAACCCACATAGAGTAAGTATCTTGCTTAATCCTCACTGTACTGATGTTCACGTCCACTCACTATTTTCAGCAACATCTGCACCCCCTGCGGACTTGCTAGAAATGAAAATTCTTGGGCCCTACCCCAGACCTCCTGGATCAGAAACTCTGGGGGTGGGACCCAACCATCTGTTGTAGCGTGCCCTGCTGGTGAGTGTGCCGTGGGCTACCTTGGAGAACCGTGGGTCGGGAGCACAGGAAGGCAACGACCTGTCACTGAACTCAGATCAGAAAGAACCTGGGCGGGGGTGGGGGGGAAGCCAACCGGTTGGCTTTTGAAACAAATATGCACAATGTTTTCCCACCGCTTAAGAAACAGGTTTATGGAGAGAACCTGATTTTGAAAGAATGAAAAACCTATCGCTTTTTGTTTTAAACATTAAAAGAATAGAAAAAAGAAGTGATTTTTACAAGTATGAGTTTATTCTCCAGGTTTTTACACACCGACAAATCAGTGCTTTTATTGCAGCTCTACCCAGGAGCCAAAAACAATGTGAAATCTGTACTTGTATCACACATGTAACATGTAGAAGACAAAAACAGTATGAATTTTAAAGATTAGTTTTCCAATGATTCAGTGAGCGTATGGAAATTGAGGATAATTACAGAAGTAGCTATTTGAACTCTAAAATAAAAACATAAATTATATAAAAATAAAAGGGTAAAAAACACTTCATTTAAAAAAGGAAAACAAAAACCAGTGGCTTATCACCTCTGCTAGTTAGTAACCTAATGAAAATGAAAAGGAATCAAGTACTATCTTTTCCGTACTTAAAGTAGATCTATCCTTTTCACAAATAGGCAGCTTTAGGCCTGAAATGGAAGCTGAGATTTTGGGTTCTGGACATCTCAAACATTTTACTGCCCTGTGTTAATGGATTCTTCTTTGTAACACTAAGAAATTTAAGTTTGCTTGGAGGGGAAAAAAACAAGAGCTGGATGAGCAGTTAAATCAAATGGGATTCAGTTACTGGGACAGTTACAAATGGCACCAAATCAGAACACACAAAGAGCTTAGTTTGAGGGCAAGCATGTTAAATAAAGACCAAAGAAGAGGACCATTTGAGATCTTTACAACAACCAAGTATTTGGCTAAATAGCCTAGGTTTGGCAAGTACAAGGGTAATGAGTTAGTGAGTTAATGAGAAGCTAGATTCAAATTAGCTCCAACTTGATTTACAAATTAACAATATGAAATGATTTTATTTTCTATCCTTTTCATTCAGAAGAAAATTTAAACCATATTCCTACTGTAGTGTGAACTTCTAATGTTCCTTGTCATATTTTTGGTTAGATTTTTAAAGATAAGTGGTAGCAGATGTTTATTAATGTGACCGATACATTAAATTTCCAAAGAATAAAATTAGATTTAATACCAGGTATTACTCACAATGACTCAGCATAAATAGCAAAGATCCCACAACTGTCCCCAGCCCTAGGATCACGGAGTAGGACAATTTAAGGATCATTAAATGAAAATGAATTATGAAAAATGCCATTTCCAGAATGTCTTTTTCTCCTACTCCCTTCATTTGGATCTTTAAAAAAGTAGATCTCTTACTTTCTTTGTTTAAACATCATTTTAAGTAAGTTTCTAACATTGTTTCATTCTTCGGTTTTCCCTGAAATAAATCAAATTTTTAAAAACTTCCAAAATTGGGCGCCTGGGTGGCTCAGTGGGTTAAAGCCGCTGCCTTCGGCTCAGGTCATGATCCCAGGGTCCTGGGATCGAGGCCCACATTGGGCTCTCTGCTCGGCAGGGAGCCTGCTTCCTCCTCTCTCCTCTCTCTGCCTGCCTCTCTGCCTACTTGTAATCTCTCTATGTCAAATGAATAAATAAAATCTTTAAAAAAAAAAAAAAACTTCCAAAATTTGCTATTGACTTCAGATGTTTCTTTTGACAGTAAAACTACTTTTGTTAACTTCTGTAAAAAAAAAAAGTCAATACTATGCCATTTGTTAAGAGGGTGGCTGAGTCTTTTTTGTTGTTATTTTTTAAAGCATTTTAGGTTGTAATCCAGTGTTCATATAATGGAACTAAAGTTCCTATGAGGAGATAATGAATTTGGAATCTTAATGATGAAATTAGACCTTTAAGTGAAAGCCACAAAGAAAATTTTTTTTTTTTCAATTTGACAGAGACATAGCGAGAGAGGGAACACAAGCAGGGAGCATGGGAGAGGGAGAAGCAGGCTTCCCGCTGAGCAGAGAGCCCGATGCGGGGCTTGATCCCAGGACCCTGGGACCATCACCTGAGCGGAAGGCAGATGCTTAACGACTGAGCGCCACCCAGGCGCCCCTCACAAAGAAATCTTATAAAAATGACTTTGTGTGTTAAACTGTGTCAACACAATGTCACTTGATTTTGTTCAACAACTGGTCAAGTCAGGGAAAGGGAATGAAAATAATCAAGTTATTGTGATTGAAACCAGTTTGACTCAAGGGGAAAAAAATGTCTATGTTGTCTTCAGCCTACTCATCACTCTCCATACACTCAGTCTAGAGGCTCTCTGCCACAATACTAAAATACAAATTCTTCACAAATCACAACTCTACCCCAAATGTTCTTATATGTCCTATGTTGTTTTTTAAATTCTATCAAATAATAGCTTTACAACAGAATTTCTTTTATTTAAAAAATACTTAAATCACTATCCCACAAAATGTTCAGAAACACAGGTAACTATAGAAAGTCAATGTGCATATACTGCCTTTATTATTATAATTATGGTTGTTAGCTGAATGAGAACAAATAATAGCTAAAAAGTTTTCAAATGATAGAAAAACACATTTGGGTAAGTTATGACACAATTTTTGAGTACGTAGACACAATAGAAATGTATTCTTTCTTTTTTGCACCAATTGCAAATGCAAAGGTAACGATAAAATCAGGGAATTGAAAGGTCAAAAGGGGCCTTAAACATATTCACTATCTTTTAAATTTTAGACAAAGGAACTGAGAATAGAAAAAACAAAACCCCAACATATACACCATAACAGTCTTTTTTTTTTTTTTTAATGACTTCCAATTTTAACTCTTTTCTAAAAGCATTAGAGACCCTTATTGTAGATTATGTATCATCTCCTCTTTGGCTATGAGGTGTGTAGTTTTGTTAACTAGAGACATCAGTGAGTTCAGTTTCTGAGACCAGTCATTTAATAAATTATTTGGATCCTTGGGTCTCTGGAAGTTGATAATTCCTGCCAACCTGTCTACTTTAGCAAAGATGGTCTTGTTAACTACTAGATTTGAAAGAAAAGCTTCTGATTCCTGCAAGAGAGAAAGACAAATTGGATTAAGGCAGGGTAATTACAGACAATAAATAAAATTTAAGGAAAACATTTTCTAAACTACCTAAGAATATGCAGGGCTAAAATTCACTATTCATAGTTAG
The DNA here is from genome assembly GCA_002007465.1 of Ailurus styani. Taxonomy (NCBI): domain Eukaryota; kingdom Metazoa; phylum Chordata; class Mammalia; order Carnivora; family Ailuridae; genus Ailurus; species Ailurus styani. The sequence goes on along the minus strand of LNAC01000328.1, from coordinate 340,812 downwards.
CAACTGTTTACTGCCTGTAATAATATACTTATTTTACTGTGAATCTAGGAATGAAAAGACTCCGAGTCTACTCAGAATCAGGGTGGAATTTGAACCAGCCTCCCTGCAAACTCAACACTGTTGGTACTGCAGACAGCCAGCCTGCTGCAAACAGCAACTTGGTCCACTCTTGGTCTACGATGTTTCCCCCTAACCATTACACAGATAATTTGTTTCCAGAAATGCTGGGTTCCAATACATGCTGTGCCACTGGCAACTACAAAGCCAAGGACAAGACACTTCTAAGGGCTCGTGTATCCTAGTCCAGAAATGTGAGGAGCTGATGAGCCAACCAAGGATCAAACCTTCGACCTCTAACATCCACGATTCTTCTTTTTTAGCTAAACTGAAAAACTCTGGTGACAGAAACGGCTTCTGGATCACCTCACTTGACCTCTACCACTGTTGTGGTGTACATTTCACCAACAGGAACCCATACCTGAACACAGTGTTCCTCTAACGTGACCTCTCTCTGCAAGGGAAGTGCAATCAAGTCTCCCTCACATCTCTGGGAACCTAGACATATTCATTACAGAAATATATACCCTGGACTGCAGATGAATCGATGTAAAACTACCATATTTAAGTGAAGATTTTAACTAGGACACGTAATATTAATGTAACTATAAACTCGGTATTTAGGCTATTTTTTGGTATTCAAGATAGCCAGGAAACACTGAGTCACCTAAACTTAAAATTAAATAATAAAACAAAATTGATTTTCTCATTCAATTTTTACAAGTCAGTTGATATTCAAAATGACTGGCCCTGAACGACTCAAACTACTTACATCAACAGACAGATCAAGAAGCTGAGCCATCCTCTTCATTGTTATCCTCGTGTAATACTTGGCCATTATTCTAATATTCTGGGAGAAGACAGAGGGCACGAAGGGCACATAACGGTCATCAGTAAGGCTAAAAACCCATCTGTTTTCATATCCTAATAGGTTTAGTTAAAATGTCAGATCAGAGCTTTTCTCTATAGCCCACCACTGGAATGAAGCTGGTTCTAAATTTCAGTAACAAAGCAAAATTTAGATATTTTGCTTTCTGCAGTTACTTTTAAGTTATTCTGAATACTCTCCACAACTCTTTTCAAATATATATAGCCAAGAGTGCCTGGGTGGCTCAGTCAGTTAAGTGTCTGCCTTGGGCTCACGTCATGATCCCAGGGGCCTGGATTGAGCCCCACATCAGGGTCCCTGCTTGGCAGGAAGTCTGTTTCTCCATCTACCCCTCCCCCCACTCATTCTCTCTCTCTCTCTCTCTTTTTTTAAAGATTTTATTTATTTATTTGATGGAGAGAGAGAGATCACAAGTAAGTAGGCAGAGAGGCAGGCAGAGAGAGAGGAGGAAGCAGGCTCCCTGCTGAGCAGGGAGCCCGATGCGGGCCTCGATCCCAGGACGCTGAGATCATGACCTGAGCCGAAGGCAGAGGCTTATTAACCCACTGAGCCACCCAGGAAACCGCCCCCCACTTTAAAGATTTTATTTATTTATTTGACAGAGAGAGAGAGAGATCACAAGTAGGCAGAGAGGCAGGCAGAGAGGAGGAAGCAGAGGCTCCCCGCTGAGCAGGGAGCCCAATGCAGGCCTCAACCCCAGGACCCTGAGATCATGACCTGAGCAGAAGGCAGAGCTTAACCCACTGAGCCACCCAGGCGCCCCCCTTTATTATTCTTTTTTAAAAATGATTTATTAATTTATTTTAGAGAAAGTGTGTGTGGGGGTGGGGGTAGGGGTCGAGGGAAAGGGAGAGAGAATTTCAATCAGACTCTTTGTTGAGCTTGGAGCCCAAAGTGGGACTCAATTCCACGACCCTGCAATCATGACCTGAGCCAAAATCAAGAGTGGGACACTTAACCGACTGAGCTACTGTTCCCTCCGTTTATTATCATCTGTGTTATTAACAAAACAACGACATTCAAAGGAAAAATGGGGGAACAGTGGGGAGAGAGAATGAACTGATCTTTGAAGAAGCTGTCCCTCCTCCTGTCTCTGTTAGGGTCCATGGCAACACCAACTTCTTAGGAAGAATGACAATCATTCTAGACCCCTCTTCCTTTACCCCTTAAATGTAATCAGTGACCAAATTCTATTTTCTTTCTTTCTTTTTTTTTTTTTTTAAAGATTTTTTATTTATTTATTTCACAGAGGGAGAGAGATCACAAGGAGGCAGAGAGGCAGGCAGAGAGAGAGAGGGGGAAGCAGGCTCCCCGCTGAGCAGGGAGCCCGATGCGGGCCTCGATCCCAGGACCCTGAGATCATGACCTGAGCCGAAAGCAGAGGCATTAACCCACTGAGCCACTCAGGCGCCCTATTTTCTTTCTTAAAAGAATTCCATCGGATCCATTCTTCAATCCCTCAGCTACTACACCCTGACGAAGCCCACAAGGGGCCTTCACTTAGTTTTCTCAGCTCTATTTGTGTCTCTCCCCAAAAGCTATCCTCCACTAACTGCCAGAGGGGTCTTTGTAAGATCACTGTCCTCTCAGGTCCAAGTTTCCACTATAGCAGTATATAAACTTTGTTAAATTCCAGACCCTTTCCATATCTCCCACTTCCTTCCTCACTGAGCCCTGTTCTTGAAGGTGCTTCCGTTCCCTGCTCTATCACATCTGCCTACTTACTGGGTACTCTTCTTACAAATCTTACTTCCTGTGTCAATTACTGCAGATCTAGCCTGACCTTTTCTTTCTTTTTTTCTTTTAAACATATAAAAAAATCTTTTTAAAGCTTTTAAGTAATCTCCACAGCCAACTTAGGGCTTGGACTCACAACCCCGAGATCAAGAGTCCCATGCTCCACCAACTGGGTCAGCCAGGCGCCCCCTTTCAGGTAGAATCAATCAACTCTCCATTTACACTCCACTCCATGTGATAGCTATTTGTGCCTTAATATCTAGAATACTTTTATTTATTTATAAATGCACCTTTCCCTATGACTTATTTTTAACCTGTCTGAAGAAAGGGACCATATACTACTTTCCCACGTGTCCCAGCAACTTTGTACATGTCTGGCACAGAGAAGGCTCACAATAATGTTTGTTATGGGGCGCCTGGGTGGCTTAGTGGGTTAAAGCCTCTGCTTTCGGCTCAGGTCATGATCTCAGCGTCCTGGGATCAAGGCCCGCATCGGGCTCTCTGCTCGGCAGGGAGCCTGCTTCCTTCTCTCCCTGTCTCTCTGCCTGCCTCTCTGCCTACTTGTAATCTCTCTCTCTGTGTCAAATAAATAAATAAAATCTTTAAAAAAAAAAAATGTTTGTTCTGTGAATGAATACTGAGATAATTCAATTTATAGTGATGTCAAGAAGACTGAAGATCAGGTTTAAGACTTGTTACGTGTTCCCAAAACTACCAAGCAAGTATCAGAAAGAACTCCTTTAACCCACAACCATCCCCTGCATTAAGAAATTCCTTCTTGTTTATAGGCTATAAAATTTTTTTTTAATTTTTTTTTTTTAATTTTTATTTGACAGAGAGAGAGATCACAAGTAGGCAGAGAGGCAGGCAGAGAGAGAGGAGGAGGCAGGCTCTCCGCCGAGCAGATAGCCCGATGCGGGCCTCGATCCCAGGACCCTGGGATCATGACCTGAGCCGAAGGCAGAGGCTTTAACCCACTGAGCCACCCAGGCGCCCAGGCTATAAAATTTTTTAAGATTTTATTTTTAACTAATCTCTATACCCAATGTGAGGCTTGAACTTAAAAGGCCAAGATCAAGAGTCACATGCTTTACTGACTGAGCCAGCCAGGTGTCCTTAAAATTTTGGATTCTTGACAGGTCCCCTCAAAATAAGCATGCTAAAACACAGGTTTTTTGTTTTTTCCTGAAAAGTCAAAAATTGGGGAATACCGCAGGGGGAAATAAGAGGGAGGAAATAAATTTGGATATGGTTTTGGAAACACACAATATACATTCTAACAACAAATTTACATCACTACTACATTGGGCATAGCAAAAATACCCAAAAAACAAAAACCCGAGGGCAAAGAATTAAAGACATAACCTCCATTATGACCAGAGGTTCTGACATAACCTCTGACAATTAAAAACTTGAAAAATAAAAGTTTGTGCTCAAATTTGACAAAGTTTACTCTCCGATTGGCATCTCTATCATGCCAGATTCTTACATGTTCAACAACTCTGTTCTTCAAGTCTTTCCACCTTCTTTCGCCTTCCTCTGTAGAACGAAAAACATCAGTTGCCGGACTCTCAAGAGACCCTTTTCTTAATTCCATCCCATAGTCTTCAACAAGTGTGGACCAACGCATCAGCTCCATTGTGGTAAAAAGCTTTAAAAGATCCCTGTAAATTGTATAAAACTTAATATTCCAAATCTGTAACAATTAAGTTTCATGTACTATAATAGCAAATGTTCAAATATCGACAAAGACCGTACTTATAAATTTTTATTTGTAGAACAAATTTTACCTACTTTACTACCATTTTCTCCACAGTAATTCTAAATGGAGCATTCCCCTATTTAAAATTCTGCTCCCTTCTGCAATACATCTGCCAGTCTCTGGAATAATTAATGTAAATTTACCAATGAGACAAATAAAAGAAAAACAGCTTTTAATAAATAAAAGCTCACTCTGCTTAGGAAGCATATATCTGTTTTATATAGCATGTACTTTTTTTTTTTTTAAGATTTTATTTAAGAGAGCACACGCAGGAGAAGGGCAGAGGGAAAAGGAGAAGCAGGCTCCCCACTGAGCAGGGAGTCTGATGTGGGGCTCAATCCCACGGACCTTGGGATCATGACCTGACCCGAAGGCAGCCGTTTAACCGACTGAGCCACCCGGGCACCCCTAGTATGTACTTCTGAAAACCACAAGATCCCAAACTATGCAGACCAAACTTTATCAAACAACTAATTAACCCAAAGCTGCTAAAGGGAGCTTGAAATGCAACTTGTATTTGATAAATGGCTTATATTATTTATTTTTAAAGTCGGCTCCATACCCAGCATGGAGCCCAACTTGAAGCCCAAATTCACAACCCCAAGATGTAGACCTGAGCTGAGACCAAGAGTGGGGTGCTTAACTGACTTAGCCACCCAGGCGCCCTTGATAAGTGGTTTAGAATGAAGTATGTTATAACCTCATTAATTCCTAATGCAGCATGAAAAAAACACTTCACTACTTTATGAACTCTATTTTTATTCACCAATACAACCTATCAGCAACCAAATTAAGCAGTGTACACTTAGGTTAACCTATTTTCTTTCAAAGTGGTGTTTTTGCCGAGAGGTACTACACTAGCTAAAAAAGTACTTACTTGTATTTAGGAATTTCTTCTAACTTCTTGTCACCACTTATTCGGTGAACCAAATCTGACTGTTCATTGTCAAAAGGAGCCAAGATCACATAGAGGACAACACTTTTGAGAGCCTAAAAATGTTGTATAATACAATGGATTATAAACAAGCTTAGAAACAAAGTGGAAACTCTGGCAAGAACTAAAAAATCATGGGAGCACTGTCATATATATATTCATATTTGATATTATACTCAAAAGTCTTAGGGAATAAACATCCTACTACTAGGCTGCCCTTTATAGTGGCTTCCTATCATATTATGTTTCTCTGAAACAATTATAGTAAATCTTTGCTAACTTGAATTACGACCTGAGCTGACATTTTTTTGGTGCCATATGTATAAAGAAAAAGTTCTTGTAACAAATTAGCAGCACAAACATGGAATATATGTGTAAACTATTTGAAACAGTTTTGTGAAATAATTTTCCAAAGTAATGCTAGGTCTTTAGCTATAACCTTCATTAGCAAGTGACCTGCTATACGTATTTTATTTCATTTATTTATTTTTTTTAAGTAATCTCTACATCCAACATGGGGCTTGAAAACTCATGAGCCCAAGGATCAAGGGTCGCATGCTCTACCGACTGAGCCAGCCAGGAGCTCCTACTATACATATTTAAAAAAAATTTTTTTTTAAATTTTTTTTTTTAAAAGATTTTATTTATTTATTTGACAGAGAGAGATTACAAGTAGGCAGAGAGAGAGGAGGAAGCAGGCTCCCTGCTGAGCAGAGAGCCCGATGCGGGCCTCGATCCCAGGACCCTGAGATCATGACCTGAGCCGAAGGCAGAGGCTTTAACCCACTGAGCCACCCAGGCGCCCCATATTTAAAAATTTTTATTAAGAACTTTTTATTTATTTGAGAGAGAGAGAAAGAGAGAGCATGAGAGGGGGGAGGATCAGAAGGAGAAGCAGACTCCCCACTGAGCAGGAAGCCCAATGTAGGTCTCGATTCTGGAACCCCAGGATCATGACCTGAGCTGAAAGCAGTCACCTAACCAACTGAGCTACCCAGGTGCCCTAAAATTTTTTTTTAAGATTTTTTTGGGGGGTGGGTGCCTGGGTGGCTCAGTCGGTAACACATCTGCCTTTAGCTCGGGTCATGATACCAGGGTCCTGGGATCGACTCCTGCATCTGGCTGCCTGCTCAGTGGGAAGTCTGCTTCTCCCTCTGCCCCCACCCCCTGCTTGTGTTCTCTCTCTCAAATAAATAAATAAAATCTTTAAAAAATATTAAAAAAAATTTTTTTAAATTTATTTGACAGAGAGAGGGAGTATGAGTAGGGGGAACAACAGAGGGAGAGGGAGAAGCAGGTTCCCCACTGAGCAAGGAGACTGACGCAGGGCTTGATCCTAGGCCCCCCTGAATCATGGCTTGAGCTGAAGGCAGATGCTAAACCAACTGAGCCACCCAGGCGTCCCTATTTTTTAAAAGATTTTATTTATCTATTTGTTTATTTATTTAGAGCATGCCTGCACGTGGGTGAGCACGAGTGGGGAGAGAGGAAGAGGGAAAGAATCTCAAGCAGATCCTGAGCTGAGTGCAGAGCCTGATGTGGAGCTTGATCTCACAAACCTAAAATCACGACCTGAGCTGAAATCAAGAGTAGGATGCTTACCCGACTGAGCTATCCAGGTGTCCCCCTTTTAAACAGTAAGGCTATATTTTTCAAAGGTGATAATTTAGAATATTGCCACAATTTGTTTGATTCAGTAAAGATAAATGGAATTATCAACACACTGAATAGAAAGCAGCACCACACAACTGCATATAATTACTTGTTAAAATCATTTCAAAATAAAAAATGCAATTCCTCCTAGTAAGTATCAATGTCAAGAATGTATTCTCACCTGTTGCCACTTTTCGCTTTCCGCCTGTATACAAGGAGTATCATATATTGCTCTGTAGTGCTTACAAATAGACAAATAGGATCCTTCGTGTTGATCCAGCTGAATCATTAAGTTATAATATTTCAACTTTAATTTCTGAAAAAAAGTTGATAAAATAAATTGGGGCTTATGGGTTTTTCCCAAACACTTCTAAAGTAAACTTGCAGTAAGAGACATGCTTACCTCTGTATTTTCTTCCTGGAAAAATTTGGTATTAATTTTCTTGCTGATGATTTGTGTACGAATATAATCCTTCACAGCCAGGCAGAGCCTCATTTGCTCCAAAATAAACTCCACTCTCTCCTTCTTTTCCATTGACCCATAGGTTTCCACCTAACAAAGACCCCACATAAGCTTATACTTGGTAATTTCTAAAAATTACAAAATTAAATGTATGAAAATACTCACACCTGTCAAACAATAAGAACCTTCTCGCACACTGGGAGAGTGCTGATGATGATACAAAAAGCTAGTTTCCTCCAAGAATTTACAATTAAAAAATTATAAAGGAAAATGGACTTTTTTTCTTCTGGCATAAAAAGTTCTGTGAATTTTAACATATGCATAGACTTGTGTAATCACAATCAAGATATAGTTCTATCACCCCAAAACTCCCTCATTTGCCCCTTTACAGTCACATACTTCCCCCACACAGAATGATCTGTTCTCCCTCAGTACCGCTATGTCTTTTCAAGAACATCAAACACAGACTGCAACCTCTTGAGACTATCTTTGTTCATTCAGCATAATGCTTTGAATACTAAGATTCATTTAAGTTGTTGCATATATCAATAGTTCATTCATCTTCTAAAAGATTTTATTTGAGAGAGAAAGAGAAATAGGGAGAGAGAGAGAACACAGGTCGAGGGGAGAGGCAGAGGGAAGAGAAGCAGACTCCTCACTGAGCAGGGAGTCCGATGCGCAGTGTGACCCCAGGGCCCTGGGACCATGACATGAGCTGGAGGAGGCAGACGCTTAACAAACTGAGCCACGTGCCCCCAAAATTACGATTCTAAACACGAAAAAAGATGCCACTTACAGGCTTTCTATTTAAGTAACAAAAAATTATAGAAAAAAGAGGTGCGAGTCTTTTTAAAATTCAGATAACAAGGCTGATAGGATTCCTAACGGATGTAGAATGTAGAGTTACAGTAAATATACAAAAGATACAATATAGAAAATAAAATGTCAAATACTATGAAAAACATTTTTAATATTTGGCATACACATATTACAAACCAATTTAAAAATGAGAATGGCAAAGTCGATTGAAGTAAGGCTATTTCATTATTATTATTTCTAGATCTGAAAAAGGTTTTTATTTCATAGTCTTCTTTGTAATTTTTTGTTAAGGAAAATAAAAACTTATACAATGACCCATCCATGTTTCACTTATGTATCTTCACCCACTCTCCACGTGTCAATTAGTTGAAGCAAATTTCGGACAACATAGCATATATTTCAGTATGTGTCTCTAAAAGATAACCTTTAAAAAAAGTTATCTAAAAAATTCCTTTTATCACCAAATATCTAGTCAGGTCCCCAATATCTAGCTCATTTATTTTAACTAAATCAGAACCCAACTAAGGCTCATACTTTGCAGTTGGTAGATATGTTTCTTATGGCTCTTTTTTCCTTGCCATTTATTTGTTGACAAAATCAACCCAATCATCCTATAGTTTTCTAGAGTCTAATTATGCTGATTGCATCCCTGTGGTATCATTTAATAGGCTCCTCTGTCCCTAGTATATCCTGTAAACTGGTAGTTAAACCTAGAAGCTTTATGTAATTGAGGTGAATTTTTTTTGGCAAGAATATTTCAGAGGATGTTGAATCATGAGGCACACAGTTCTCCTGGTTGAAAATAGAGTTTGAAGGCAAAGCTATGGAGACAGTAGAAAGATCAGTGGTTGCCAAAGGTTGGGACAGGGAGGAGGGGGGAAAAGGCAGACCACAGAGAATTTTTCGGGCAGTGAAATGCTTTATATGATACTATGTTGATGAACACAGGTCATTATACATTTGTCAAAATCTGCAGAACATACAACACCAAGAGTGAACCTTAATGCAAACCACAGACTTTGGGTGATCACATGTCGATCGATGTAGGTTCATCAACTATAACTAATGTACCATTCTGGTGGGAGGTGTTGGTAGAAGGGGAAGCTGGGCATGTGTGTGCTTGTGGTGGGGAGGTCTTCGGGGGGTGTATGGGAACTCTCTGTACTTGCCAATCAACTTTGCTATGAACCTAAAATTGCTCTAAAAAACAGTCTTTCAATTAAAAATTAAAGAAGTCTGAAATCAAAGAGAACTATTATGAATCTGAACTCTACCACTTCTTGGCAATGACTTTAGGCACATTACTTAATCCCTTTGAGTTTCAGTTTCCTTGGCAGAAAAATTGGGATAAAAATAGTATTGTGTATGAACACTGAAGAAGATAAAATGTATAGAGAATACAGAACATGTTTAAAAAAAACAATCAAATATTCATTTAGAATGAAGCTAATGATTAATAGCAAATCCCTAAGGCATACATAGTACGTGAATTACTAATTTTATTCAAGTTCTAAAGAGAATGAAAATTTTCAAATAGCACAAAACCAAGACTAATGCATTGATTCTAACTTTTCTTCAAAACTTTTTGAGCAATTAAATTTAATCAGAACCCTAATTACATAATTTTCAGGTACCTGAATAACCTCATGCTCCACGGCCCTCATTCTCCGTCTTGGTAGGTTTGAAAAAGTGATAAAGTGTCAAAATAAGCTATTTTCACAAGAAATACTGCTGACTAAATGTAAAGATCTTCACATTCTAAATATAACTCCTTACCTGTAACTCCTGTAAAATGGAGGCTGCCTCTTTCACATCACCATTTTGCTCTTTTATAGTTGCTAATGTTTTAGTTAGCCGAGCACGCTCAATTTCAACATAAATCTACAAATATGAGAAATTTATGTCATCGAAATTCCCATGAAAATGTGTTAACATTTTAAAAATAGAGTTGAACTATTATTCAAACTAAGCCCAACAGTATTTATCCTGCAGTTACTGTGCACTTTACTCTCCATGTACAAATACAGCTGTGTGACATTTTACATTTCACAATCACATAGTTTTTTAATAAAAAATTTATTCATTTCAGAGAGTGAGCGACCATGGGTGTGAGCACACGCGTGCTCATGCATGCATGCCCAGGGAGGAGGGGTAGAGGGAGAGAGAGAATCTAGAGCAACTCCATGCTGAGGACAGAGCCTCACTCCAGGCTCGATCTCACGACCCTGAGATCATGACCTGAGCTAAAATCAAGAGTAGGACACAACCAACTGAGCCACCGAGGCACCTCCCAATCACCTAATTTTTTTTAAAAAGATTTTTATTTATATATTNATCAAGAGTAGGACACAACCAACTGAGCCACCGAGGCACCTCCCAATCACCTAATTTTTTTTTAAAAGATTTTTATTTATTTATTTATTTATTTATTTATTTATTTTTAAAGATTTTATTTATTCATTTGACACAATTTGACACAGAGAGAGAGAGATTACAAGTAGGCAGAGAGGCAGGCAGAGAGAGAGGAGAGAGGAGGAAGCAGGCTCCCTGCCGAGCAGAGAGCCCGATGTGGGCCTCGATCCCAGGACCCTGGGATTATGACCTGAGCCGAAGGCAGCGGCTTTAACCCACTGAGCCACCCAGGCACCCAAAAGATTTTTATTTATTTATTTATTTGACAGAGAGAGAGAGAGAGAGAGAGAGAGAGAGAGAGAGAATACGAGTAGGCAGAGAGAGGGAGAAGCAGGCTCCCTGCTGAGCAGAGAGCCGGATGTGGGCCTCGATCCCACGACCCTGAGACCATGACCTGAGCTGAAGGCAGAGGCTTTAACCCACTGAGCCACCCAGGCGCCCTAAAAGAATTACTTGAGGGGCACCTGGCTGGCTCAGTTGGAAGACCGTATGATTCTTGATCTTGGGGTCTTGAATTCAAGCCCTACACTGGGTGCAGAGCTTACTTTTTTTTTAAAGATTTTATTTATTTATTTCACAGAGGGAGAGAGATCACAAGGAGGCAGAGAGGCAGGCAGAGAGAGGGGGGAAGCAGGCTCCCTGCCGAGCAGAGAGCCCGACGCGGGCCTCGATCCCAGGACCCTGAGATCATGACCTGGGCCGAAAGCAGAGGCTTTAACCCACTGAGCCACCCAGGTGCCCCAGAGTTTACTAAAAAAAATAATAATAACATAAAAATACTTAACCTTCTTAGAGCTACCAACATTTTTTGCAGTTATAAGTAATGTTAGTGGATTTATAATTTCCAACAAATTAAACATCAAAAATGTAACTACAGCCTAATGGAGTCTAGGGAATTAATTTTCATACTTAGGCTTGCTTATCCCTTTAGCCTTTGTTCTGCAGCAACCCCTTTCCCTACTCCACCCCCCAAAACCTTAATCTCTAAGAATAACAAACTACTTTCACTTTCCTAAATGTTCCATATGTTTTTCTTTTTGTTTTTAAGGATTTTATGTATTTATTTTAGAAAGAGAGAGAGCAAAGGGACGAGCTGGGGGGAGGGACAGAGGGAGAGAAAGAACCTCAAGCAGACTCCTTGCTCAGCAGGGAGACCAACATGGGGCTCGATCTCATGACCCTGAGATTGTGACCTGAGCCGAAATCAAGAGTCAAGACACAGCACAGTGACTGTTTTTTATGATGATCTCTTTGAGGTGGTAAAGAATGGTGTCATATCCACAACACAGGTGCTCCATAAACATGGCTGGATCAGTCAACAGTGCATGACTCTCGATCTCAGGGTTGCAGGCTCATACTGGGTGTGAAGATTACTTAAAATAATAAAATTCTGGGGAGCTTGGGTGGCTCAGTTCGGTGAGCATCTGACTCTTTGGCTCAGGTCATGTTCTCAGGGTCATGAGATTGAGCCCCATGTTGAGCTCCACACTCAGTGGGGAGTCTGCTCAAGATTCTCTCTTCCTCACCCACCCCCACCCCAGCACACTTTCTTTAAAATAAATAAATCTTAAAAAAAAAAATCTGTCTAGAAAAAATACGTATTTACCTCATTCACCACTTCATACTTGTCCTTTTTAGAGAACATAAAATTTTGAGAAAAAATGGAACCAAAAGAAATACAAATGGATTCTGGCAAGACAGTGAAATTTTGAAAATTAAACTTACACTGTGAACATGCTGTTATTTTTTTTAAGTAAGCTCTACACCCAACATGGGACTCTAACTCAAACTCCAAAATCAAGAGTCAATTTGTTCTACGAACTGAGCCAGCCAGGTACCCCAATACTCTATTATTTTAAATAGTAGAGTGAAACCTTAGCTATCCCAAGCATAGATTTCTCAAGCCAATCAGGCTAGGGCAATGAATCTGCTTTATCTTTGATTCATTATTACCACATGTAAATTTGGGGTAACATCACTAATTCCTAGAAAAACCTGGATATATCAAGATTGTCACTATTTAAGTATATATTCATTTGGGAGGTGCCTGGATGGTTCAGTTGGAAGAACATGCAACTCTTGATCTTCAGGTCACTAATTCGAGCCCCATGGTGGGTGTAGAGATTACTTAAAAATAATCTTTGAAATATATATATATATGTAAATAAATAAATACATTCATTTGTATATGGGAAAATACTAGAAGGAAATGTACAAAGATAATGGTTGAATCAAGGTGATGACCTATTTTGTCATCTTAAAGATTTCATTTATTTATTTATTTATTTATTTATTTGACACAGAGAGAGAGATTACAAGTAGGCAGAGAGGCAGGCAGAGAGAGGAGAGAGGAGGAGGCAGGCTCCCTGCCGAGNGCTGAGCAGAGAGCCCGATGTGGGCCTCGATCCCAGGACCCTGGGATCATGACCTGAGCCGAAGGCAGAGGCTTTAACCCACTGAGCCACCCAGGCGCCCGTCATCTTAAAAAATATATAT
>LNAC01000328.1:302738-327397 GCA_002007465.1 Ailurus styani | reverse complement strand
AAAAAATATATATATATATGCATACCTATTGATATAATGTCTACATAATAATCTCTGAGTACAGACAGGCTTTTCTACTATGAGTTAAGCCAATGGAAAACTTACCTTTCCTTCTGTAACCATTCGTAGAGTATCAATTAATCGAAGTTTGATTGGAAGGTCTGTGATTTCCTCAACGTAAGTACAACACTGTTGAACCATTTTTGCAACAGCCTAAAATAATAAAAACCATTCATAAGTAAGAGTCATTCCTCATACAGTTAAAAAGAAAGTATTTCACTGATGGAAGAGCTATGCTCAAATCTAGTCTTCCCGAGCAATTCTAGAAATGGAAATGCCTACTAAAAACTATAAGGAATTGCCTGGATGGCTTAGTTGGTACAGCATGCAACTCTTTTTTTTTTTTTTTTTTTTTTTAAAGATTTTATTTATTTATTTGACACAGAGAGAGAGATTACAAGTAGGCAGAGAGGCAGGCAGAGAGAGAGGAGAGAGGAGGAAGCAGGCTCCCTGCCGAGCAGAGAGCCCGATGTGGGCCTCGATCCCAGGACCCTGGGATCATGACCTGAGCCGAAGGCAGCGGCTTTAACCCACTGAGCCACCCAGGCGCCCAGCATGCAACTCTTGATCTCAGGGTTGTGAGTCCAAGCCCCATGATGGGTGTAGAGCTTGTGTTAAAAAAATATCTATATCTATATGTATATCTATATCTATCATGGGCCGCCTGGGTGGCTCAGTTGGTTAACCGACTGCCTTCAGCTCAGGTAGTGATCCCAGGGTCCTGGGATCGAGCTCTGCACCAGGCTCCCTGCCTAGTAGGGAATCTGCCTCTTTGTCTCTCTGCTATGTTCTGTCTCTCTGAAATAAATAAATAAAATCTAAAAAAGGGTTCCTAAATAGCTTTTTTTGAGGCCAAGCAAAAAAGCACAGAAGGAGTCGAAAAAGACAAAAGGGGGGAGAAGAGAAAAGCAGAGTTCAATAGTGGCTGTGAACACAATGAAGTCATAGCCAGCAGATACTCTGAAGAAGAGTCGGTGGCAGAGCAGAAGGTTACGTTAGTTCTACCCCTGGGTAGGGAGAAGCAGCCATGGTCATCCATACTCCCCTCAATAAAATATGATACTGATGGTCACATATCCCCTGCCCAGGTTCCTCACAGATAATATAAATGTGTTGGACTACATTACCTCTAGCTCTAACGTTCTATTTTCTAGGTCAGGGGTCAACAAAACATTTCAGTAAATTTCAGTAAGTATTTACATAGTAAATATTTTAAACTCTGTGGGCCATAGTGTCTCTGTGGCAAGTATTCAACTCTGCCTTTGTAACTACAAAGCTGCCAATGTGTAACAAATGGGTGGCTATTTACAAAAACTTTATTTACAAAGCCAGCAGGTGGGATTTGGTCCATGGCCTGTAGTTTGCAACCTCTAATACAGACTCTAAACAACATTATCAATTATCATGATGATTGAGAATAATAACTAGGACTCTTGTCGACAAGAAAATGCATATTTCATTTAAGACAGCAGTAATGTAAACAATACCTTCTGTCAATTAGACCTCAATCAAGCTGAAAAAAAAAATCCCATGGTATATCCTGTGAAGATTTCCTTGAAAAATAATATTCATGTAGCTCAGGTTGAACTTCTAATTATCTGAAAAATTGGCTGTTCAGAGACACAGGAGTTCCAGAAAGTGAAGGTTTTATTATAAAATAGAACTCTTTCAATAAGTGCAAGGCTCTGGGACACCTTGTATCTCAAAAACTGGTCCCTCTAAACACTAATTATAACCATGATTTCTAGAAGGGCATAAAACTTAGTATTCTCAAAGCTGTGCAAAAACTACATTAACAGAAATCAGAAGGGGTACGAGAAAAACAAAACAAAACAATTACATCAATATTCTAATGGTAAGTGAACATCCTGCTGTTCCTTGAAAAAAATACAAGTCATTAGGTAAGTCATGGTTGGAGTGAGGCTTACCCCCTGGGCTCAAGTGACAGACAGTGAATTAGAAACCATTAATTTTAAGCAATCTAGAAAAGGTTATTTTAAGAAAATCATTACTTTCTAAGTCTGGTAGAGCAAAAAGAAAAGTTTTAGGTAAAAAGTAATTATGGGAAAAGGAGAAGAACATTTTGAGTCCTTAAGCACTTTCCAGACCTAAGAAGACATCTGTCACAGCGAAAAGACGAGCCCCACTGCAGCTGTGGTCATGCCATTAGCCAGCTGTGAGACTACCTTAAACTCTTCTTTCTCCAGAAAGCCTCCCTGACAAACCTAATCAAAACCCTCTCTTCCTCCTTTCGTGTCTCCTAATGCCACTTACTGTTCCATGTCATTCAGTATATATTGCTGTGTGTGTAACTTTTATTTTTTTACCATCTTATTTATTTTTTAGAGAGAGAGAGAGAGTGTAAGAGCGAGCTGGGGGGGAAGCAGATGGAGAGGGACAAGGAGAGTTGGTGCTGAGTGCAGAGTCTGATGGAGGGCTCTATCCCATGACTCCGAGATCATGACCTGAGCCAAAATCCGGAGTCAGCTGCTCAACCCACTGTGCCACCCAGGTGCCCCCATGTGTGTTAACTTTTTTTTTTTTTTAAGATTTTATTTATTTATTTGACAGAGAGAGCCACACAGCGAGAGAGGGAACACAAGTGGGCAAGTGGCGGGGGGGAGGGAGAAGCAGGCTTCCCGCTGAGCAAGGAGCCCCATTCGGGGCTCGATCCCAGAACCCTGGGATCATGACCTGAGCCGAAGGCAGACGCTTAACAACTGAGCCACCCAGGCGCCCCTATGTGTGTAACTTTTAAAAAACAAATCACCTTGCTAAAGATATACCACCCTCACTTGTGATTTACATTGTGCACTGAACTAGAGGTTATCTGGTACATTTCTTCACGTTCTAAGTGTCTTACATATAAATGTCAGTTTCTCAGTCAGAGAAGCAACAGAGTTAAACAGTCCTTTCTACTAGCTCTGAAATGTTCTGACTCTATCAATAATCTGTGTTTTTGGCTATGTGCTTTGAATGCACTAGTACTATATAAAACACATATTTTTGTTTACTTTAACCCAGGTTGCCTCCAGACAAATAAATAAGCAGCCCTTTCCAAACTGTCCTATAGAAAGCAAATCTCTTAGCATTGGGGAGGTTATGTGCTATGGTGAGTCCTGTGAATTGTGTAAGACTGATGAATTACAGACCTGTACCCCTGAAACAAATAATATATGTTAATTAAAAAAAATAAAGTACTTATCTCCTGCAATCGGAAAAAAAAAAAAAGCAAACCTCTTAGAAAATCAGAGGAAGACAATGGTTCATCTATGCCATTTTCTCAGCTGACTCTATGATGGTCTCTCAAACACAGAACTGAGCAGTAAAAGGCACATTTAAATGAATTTTATTCATATATACTAGACTGCCCCAAATCTATATTAATTTTTTTATATCTTATTTTTAAGTAATCTATATACCCAACGTGGGACTCAAATTCACAACCCAGAGATCAAGAGTCACGTGCTTTACCAACTGAGCCAGCCAGACATCCCTCTATGTTAATCCTTTTTTTCCCCTTAAGATTTTATTTATGGGGCGCCTGAGTGGTTCAGTGGATTAAAGCCTCTGCCTTCGGCTCAGGTCATGATCTCAGGGTCCTGGGATTGAGCCCCGCATCGGGCTCCCTGCTCATCAGGGAGCCTGCTTCCTCCTCTCTCTCTGCCTGCCTCTGCGTACTTGTGATCTCTGTCATATAAATAAATAAAATCTTTAAAAAAAAAAAAAAAAGATTTTACTTATTTATTTGACAGAGAGAGACAGCCAGAGGGGGAACACAAGCAGGGGGAACAGCAGGCAGAGGGAGAAGCAGGCTCCCTGCTTGATGCAGGGCTTGATCTCAGGACTCTGGGATCATGACCTGAGCCGAAGGCAGATCCCTAATGACTAAGAAATCCAGGCACCCCCTCTCTATGTTAATTCTTGAGAATGAATTATATGCATGCAATCTTATCTTAAAAAAAAAGAAGAAAAACAATTTGATTTTTGCAAAAAATAGTTTATCCCACTCTCACACTAGGTTCACTCTAGCAGTACACTAATTAATAAAACAAAAGACTTCAATGAGATTACTGTATTTCTGTTTTTGGTTTCACAACTACCCTGTTTTACAATGTTAATACCTTTATTCAAAAGCAAAAAGTAAAAACCCAGAAACTACTCAGGGAACAAGATCTGAAAGATGAGATATAAATGACAACTGGAATCTACTTGTACAGAGGATCATTTAAATATCTCAAACAGAATGGGGCACCTGGCTGGCTCAGTCAGTACAGCACGTGACTCTTGATGTTGGGTCATAGGTTTGAGCCCTATGTTGGGCAAAGAGTTTACTAAAAAAACACAGTGGGGGGCGCCTGGGTGGCTCAGTGGGTTAAAGCCTCTGCCTTCGGCTCAGGTCTTGATCTCAGGGTCCTGGGATAGAGGCCCACATCGGGCTCCATGCTCAACAGGGAGCCTGCCTCCTCCTCTCTCTCTGTCTGCCTCTCTGCCTACTTGTAATCTCGCTGTGTGTGTCAAATAAATAAATAAAATCTTTAAAAAAAAAACCAAAAAAACACAGTGGGCAAAGAGTTTACCAAAAAGACACGTTGGGCAAAGAGTTTACTAAAAAAACAACAAGCAAAAAGACCAGAGAAAACAGTAAAGAAAATCTAGCTTCCCCAAACCACCAAATGAGAACATAATCTTTAAAAAAAATTAGTCAAGGGCGCCTGGGTGGCTCAGTGGGTTAAAGCCTCTGCCTTCGGCTCAGGTCATGATCTCAGGGTCCTGGGATCGAGGCCCGCATCGGGCTCCCTGCTCGGCGGGGAGCCTGCTTCCTCCTCTCTCTGCCTGCCTCTCTGCCTACTTGTGATCTCTCTCTCTCTCTCTCTGTCAAATAAATAAATAAAATCTTTAAAAAAAAAACAAAAAACAAAAAAACAAAAAAAACAAAATTAGTCAAAATAATGTCTGAAAAATGGCCTCAAAATAAGTTAAATATTACATGTTTTGTTTGTTTAAGATTTATTTGTCAGAGAGAGAGCACAAACAGGCAGAGTTGCAGGCAGAGGCAGAGGGAGAAGCAGGCTTCCTGCCGAGCAAGGAGCCTGATGCAGGACTCGATCACAGGACCCTGGGATCATGACCTGAGCTGAAGGCAGCTGCTTAATCAACTGAGCCACCCAGGCGTTCCAAACATTAAATGTTTAATAAAGGACATAACTATGTTAATTACAGATTATCAATTTGATGGATTATAATATAATCATTTAAAATAATAAACATGAGGGGGGTGCCTGGGTGGCTCAATCAGGTGAGTGTCCAGCTCCTGACTTTGACTCAGGTCATGATCTCAGGGTTGTGAGATCCACCAAGCTCTGTGCTCAGTGGGGAGTCTGCTTGAGATTCTCTCTCTTCCTCTCCCTCCCCTGTTCCCCCCACATGCTTGGGCATGGGTGGACAATCTCTCTCAAATAAATAATCTTTTTTAAAAAATAAATAAAATAATAAACATGAAGACATGGAGCCACATGGAAACAGAACAAAACTGCACCAACACTCAGTACAATTTTGTAAAAACATGCAAATACATAAAAACTAGAGGAAAAAAACATAAAAACAGCTGACATAAAAATATGGACAGAATTTTTAAAAACTGTCTAGAATGTAATGCTGACTTAACAGTAAATTTAAAACAGATTCATAGAACGGTTTTCTAAAGTCCTTATTTAAATGCAAATGTAGTCATGAACTCACTTGTTTTAACTGACTCCGTCTTTTTGACAAAAGCATAATATTTTCATTAAGTAAATCCCATTCTTTAGCCTCATAGCACATCTTCACTACTGCAACTAAGATGCGGGATGTAGACACCATATCAGAAGCCTGTAAGAATGAAAATATAATGAAGTTAATGGAGCACTGTTAAATGAAATTAATGATAATTGAGGTTTTCCCTATAATCTACTCACAGTGCGAGTCTGTTTCTCCAAAGAGAGGAGGGTTTCAATGACTTCTTGAAGTCTTCCTTCCTGAAACGAAAGATAACAATGAAAACACTACCACCAACAGCAAACTAGTCTAAAATGAGATGTTTCCAATACAGAAAAGAAAAAAAATACCATTTTAGAGGAAAACGGCCACCCCCATTACTACTATTGTTTGGTTTTCTCCTCTTGGTAGTGCTTGCTTTTCCTGTGGACTACCTAAGTCAGTGGTCCCCAAAGTAGGGCCCACAGCTGTTTTTAGCATTTCAAAATGCCTAAGAGAAACTGGATATATAACAATGATTTAATATCTGAAAAAAGTCAAGTCCTTGTTTTGGATTCTAATTGATCAACTCAATGTGATAACCAGATAATCTGGTTCTGAACTGAGACTCTAAGTGGCATTCACACGTATCTTTGAAGAACAAAAATGGGAAAAATGAAAGAATTCTTTATGAAGTCACCATAAAAATACTTTAAAACATTAAGTTTTGAGGAAAAATAAAAAGGATATTTGGTGGTGAAAAGACAAGAAACCCTGGTGTAATTTTTTTTTTTTAGAAAATTTTATTTATTTATTTGACACAGAGAGAGAGAGAGATCACAAGTAGGCAGAGGCAGGCAGAGAGACAGGGGGAAGCAGACTCCCTGCTGAGCAGAGAGCCCAATATGGGGCTCGATCCCAGGACCCTGAGATCATTACCTGAGCCCCAAGGCAGAGGCTTAACCCTCTGAGCCACCAGGCACTCCCCTGGTGTAATTTTTCAATGACTTTTTTTTTTTTTTTTTGAAGTAAGCTCTATGCCAAGAGTGGGGCTTGAACCCATGACCCCGAGATCAAGAGTTGCATGCTTTGCCGACTGAGCCAGGCAGGAGCCCCTAATTCTTCAATGACTTTTAACGTAAGTTATAATTGTGCTTAAAGGAAATGAAGACCACCTGCGACTATCCATGCATGGTATGCCAAAGGTCATGCTTTTAAGCAGATACTGTTCCAAATGGAATACTTGTCAACTGACAATAACCTCTATCCTATGCAAAAACTTTTTTTTCTGGGGTGCACGTTAGGAAATGGGAATAACACAATTCAAATGATATAAACCTAAATGATAATATATCAGAACTAAAATAAGCTATCCTATTAAGAACCACACATTGTGAGGGGCCTGGGTGACTCGGTTGAGCGTCTGCCTTTGGCTTGGGTCGTGATCTCAGGGTCCGGGGATCGTTCTCTTCCTCTCAGTCTCTCACAAGCAAAGAAGTAAAATCTAAGAAAGTAAGAAAAAAAAAAACACCCCAAACCAAAACCAAAACAAATCACACTGTGATAAAAACAAAACCAGCCCACAGCAAAAAAAATTCCAAGTACTTAAGTTACTAATATTAATAACAGTGAATCAATCAGAAGTGATGATGAGGGTTTTATTTTGAAATTGGTTTTCTAACTATAATAAATTTATAATATAATAAATTTCATTTATTACTATTTATTTTATTTTTTTTTAAAGATTTTATTTATTCATTTGACACACAGAAAGAGATTACAAGTAGGCAGAGAGGCAGGCAGAGAGAGTAGAGAGGAGGAAGCAGGCTCCCTGCTGAGCAGAGAGCCCGATGTGGGCCTCGATCCCAGGACCCTGGGATCATGACCTGAGAGGAAAGCAGAGGCTTTAACCCACTGAGCCGCCCAGGCACCCTATTACTATTTATTTTTACCTAATTTTTATTTTTTATTTTTTTTTTTTTAAGATTTTATTTATTTATTTGACAGAGAGAGAGATCACAAGTAGGCAGAGAGGCAGGCAGAGAGAGAGGAGGAAGCAGGCTCCCCACTGAGCAGGGAGCCCGATGTGGGCCTCGATCCCAGGTCCCTGGGATCATGACCTGAGCCGAAGGCAGCGGCTTTAACCCACTGAGCCACCCAGGCGCCCTGTCAAATAAAATCTTTAAAAATAAATGTCCATCAGAAGAAAAGAAAAGAAGAACAAATCCATAAATTCTTCAAAGTTAAAGGCTAATAAATCGTAAAAGATCAAAGAATCTTAGAACTGTAAAGACTGCTGCAGATTATTTAATCCAATTACCTCATTTTAGAGTATAAAAAAACTAAGGACCAAACACCTCAGCCACAAAACTTATCAGTGGAATCAGAACCCAGGGCTCTTGCCTCCTGGTCCAACGTTCATTCCCTCCATGACACCAAACCGTAACTAGTTCAAATCACAGCTTTGCTTCCATCAAAGTAATTTCCATTAGGGAAATGGTTACTATCTGGCAACAAATGGAGTGCAAAAATACTTAAAATGCAAAATACTATTCATTAATGGTCACCTGTCGCTTTTGCCATTACTATTAGTCATGTGACTATAATCAACAGAGGATAGTTTATGATATTTTAATTCAGAAGTTTGTTTTTTTAAGATTTTGAGAGAGGAAGTGAGAGAGATCAGAGGGAGAGGGAGAAGCAGAAACAGACTTATACTGAGAGGAGAAGCCCAAAGTCAGGCTCAAGCCCAGGACCCTGGGATCATGACCTGAGCCGAAGGCAGACACTTAACCGACTGAGCCACCCAGGCACCCGCAGAGTATGGGTTTTAAAGAAGGGCCCTCTACATGTGAAGGAATCACATACCACTCTAGAGCCCTGGGCTGTTGGTATCAACAAAACATTAGCTGTCACCTCCTCAGGAAGGCATTCTGTTTTTTTGTCTTTTTTTTTTTTTAAGATTTTATTTATTTATTTGACACAGAGAGAGAGAGATTACAAGTAGGCAGATAGGCAGGCAGAGAGAGAGAGAGGAGGAAGCAGGCTCCCCGCTGAGCAGGGAGCCCGATGTGGGCCTCAATCCCAGGACCCCGAGATCATGACCTGAGCCGAAGGCAGAGGCTTTAACCCACTGAGCCACTCAGGCACCCTCAGGAAGGCATTCTTTTTTTTGTTTGTTTGTTTTTTTCAGGAAGGCATTCTTAAATGACCCCCCATAATCAGTATTCAGCACTTCCTTCTTTAACTCACAAGCTCACTGACTTCTGCTTTGTTACAACTCCAAACTCTTTTCTATTTTAACACTGTCCTAATCTCACTAGCATGGAAATTCTGTAAGAGCAGGGACTTCATCTATACTGTTCCCCACTGCAGCTCAGTACTCTGCACCTGGCAAAGCACTTCATGTTGCTTCTGTAGGTATTATGGGACATCCCTTTATGCCTTGTACGTTATTAATATGCATGTCTTGCCTCCTAAGTGGTCTACAAGTTCCTCCAGGGCTGGACCATGTTTGATTGATACTAACCTTGAGAAGAGGCTGCAGCTAACCAAACGGAAAGACATAAAGAAGGAGAACCAAAGGATATATTCAATTTAAGAATGCAAATAATCCCCAAATACCCAATTACCAAACATACCATAATCAAGAAGGGTGGTGGTGATCCTCTTGTGTACTAAGAACTGCTAAGTACCACAAAGTTACAGTACAGAAAAGGCCCTCTTTGGGTTAATACAAGGGTGAAGCACTAACTGTTACCAAGAACTAGTATCACTCTTATTATCTCACCAAGCTCAAATACCAATCACAGAGGCGTCAGAATGTAATGGTAAAAACACAGGCTCAGCAGCCAGATTGCCTGGGTCTAAGTGCCAGGTCTACCACTGTGATACCTTGAGCAAGACACTTACCCTCTCTGACCCTTAATTTTCTCTTCAGTGAAATGAGCATAATAATAATTCCTGCCCCACAGGGTTGCTATAAGGATTAAAGCAATACCTAGGAAGATAAGCCTGGAATATATCATCATCATCATCATAACAGTTAACGTTACATAGAAAGTACACAACAGGGGCACCTGGGTGGCTCAGTCAGTTAAGCGTCTGCCTTCAGTTCAGGTTATGATCCCAGGGTCCTGGGACTGAGCCCTACACTGGGCTCGCTGCTCAGTGGGGAGTCTGCTTCTCTCTCTCCCTCTGCCCCTTGCGCTGCTTGTGTGCGTTCTCTCTCTCAAATAAACAAATAAATATTAAAAAAAAAAAAAAAGTAAGGGGNATTAAAAAAAAAAAAAAAAGTAAGGGGTGCCTTGGTGGCTCAGTGGGTTAAAGCCTCTGCCTTCGGCTCAGGTCATGATCTCAGGGTCCTGGGATCGAGGCCCACATCGGGCTCCCTGCTCAGTGGGGAGCCTGCTTCCTCCTCTCTCTCTGCCTGCCTCTCTGCCTACTTGTGATCTCTCTCTCTCTCTCTGTCAAATAAATAAAAATCTTAAAAAAAAAAAAAAAGAGAGAGTTTATGGGATGTAACAAAAAAAACACTACCTGTTGCCAGGAGACCTGAGCCTGATCTGGCTTTGCTGCACACCTTGCATAAACCACTTAAGCTGCAAGAACCTTACTTTTCTCACAAGTAAAGTAAAAACAATAAAACTTTCTTTAGTTTTATTGATGAGCTCAAAGTAAAAAACCGAAGAAGAACATATGCGAGAGTGTTCTATAGGGGCGCCTGGGTGGCTCAGCTGGTTAAGCAACTGCCTTCAGCTCAGGTCACGATGTCCTGAGTCCTGAGTCAGGCATCAGGCTCCCTGTTCCGGGGGAGCTTTCTTCTCCCTCTCCTTCTGTCAAATAAATAAATAAAATCTTTTGAAAAATAAAAGGCAAAACAAGAAACAAATCTTAAAAAAAAAAAAACCAAAACTAGATGGTAAGACAACCAACTAATCCAAAAGCTGAAAATTGTGGGTTTGCATTAAAAAACAAAAACACTTGAACCCTGCCATTCCCCCAGCCCTCCACATGCCTCCTTCACAAAAATAATCCACACCTGTGCCCTGTTTTGTTCCACTGGCTTAAAAAAAAATCTAAATGGCTTTAATTTTACCTAGTTTAACAAGCCCCAACATTCCTGTCTTAAACATTTCTGTTACCAATTTGACACCTAAAAAGGCATCTGAGTTTGCAAGTCTTTTCAACCATCTTGAACTAACCAATGTCCTAAATAAATGCCATACACATGATTACTACAACTGTAACAGTGAAAATTTTTTTTCTTACTGGCCTATAAGCTATCTGAGGGTAAGAGCTTTGTCTAGTCATAATCTTTATACTCCCCACCATGTCCAGCACTGACTACGGACAGTAGGCTATCAGAAGAAATTGGTAAAGGGAAGATTTTTTCCTCCCAGGTCTTAGTTTTAGGAATAGTTGTACTTCTTTAAAGCAAATGGTTTCTTCCTTTGGACACTAACAATCTATGACTTCCAAAATGGTGGTCCAGGGGCTGACTTTGGCCTGCATGTATGTTTTGTTTGATCTATGTGGTATTGGCTCAAGTGTGTCTTAAAACAGATTTGTATCCAGTTTCTAAATATTGAGGCAATTCATATAAAAAACTCCATATTCCTTGTTTCTCCCTCAAATTAGAAGAGTTGACAGGCTTGGCCTTCATCCCTAATAGGCAAAGATTAACTGGAGGTGAAGAGTTACTGCCCCCTTTCCCTGGACAGGTGCTCAGAAGTTCAGGTTTTCATTACACTTGGCTCACTAGGCAGGATAGCATGGTGAGAGCACAAGCTCCAGAATCAGTCTGCTTGGTTTGCATCCTGGCTCCACCACTTTACTAGCTGTATGACCTTGGAGCACGTGACTCAACTTCTCTTAGACTGTTTTCATGTCTGTAAAATAAGAAGAAGAACAATACCTATCACATAGGTGAGGACCGAATGAGCTAATGCACGTAAGCACTCAGAAGAGTGTCTGGCGTTGTAGAAAGAACACACTAAATGCCAGCGATTGTTATCTGCCTGGCACTATAGGTGTTTTCCAACCCTTACATACATGATGTTTCTTTATACTAGCTGCAAGTACAGAGATGAATTTATGGCTCCCCTCCAACAAGTGTACTGAAGTACAGAAATTCAGATGTATCAACGTCATCATCTTTCCCTATCCCTGTCTTTTGTAAAGCTCTATTAAATCCTTTATCAGAAAAAATTACTGAAAAGGTTTCTAAGAAATATTACTGTAAAATAATACTTGACACTCCTCCTGTCTCTGAGTTTATTACACTTAAATATACTTATGCAGCAAGCTTCTTAAGGGACAAAAACAACTCTATTAGTGCACGCATCCCAGGTGAATAGCAATAAATATTTGGGGCTGGATTGATCAAGGAATTTAATGAGGTCTGAGCCTAAGGATTCTTGGCAACAGCCCATGATGGGAGTTGATTTAACAACCGTCCAAACCCTAGTCAGACAAACCTAGTTTTGAATCCCCAGGTCTATTATTAACAGTAATGTTCCACAAGAAACTCCCCAAGTCTTGGTTTCTTTATATGTAATATGATACATAAAGTTGCCTGACACATAGGGGTGTGTGTTAGGACCAAGTTAAATTTCTGTTCCCGGGGAGATAAGCAGTTGGGCTAAACCACTGTTCATGACCTCCTCTAATGAGATTATCCTGCGCTTCTGTGGCTATTTGTCTTTACTTCACAGCTCCCCTTCCAGCGACGATTCCTCCCCATCCCAATCTTCCTTAAGGCCCAATACGAACGTCAGCTTCTCTGTAAAACCTTCCCTTATCCCACCAGTAAGAACGAACAGCTTCCTTCTCTGTGTTCCAACGGCACGTTTATACTTGTGTGACACTCACCACCATGCCTGACTCGTCTAATTCGTGATGTACACGAACTTCTTAAGAGCAGGACTCCTGAGCTCATCACTTGCGTCCTATCCTTTTACTACCCCTTCTCCTGGCCAAAAGCCAGGAACATCCCAAGATCCATAAAGAACTTGATACAAATTTGATTCAGCAGGAGCATTAGAACTCAACTCTCTGATCTAGCCCGAACGCTAAAGTGGCCTTAAGCCCTGGGAAACTACTAAAATAAACGTTGAACAGTACCAAGAAAAGGCAAAACGTCCTATGAGGCCCCAGCTCCTCCGGGAAGTGGCCATCGGTCCCGGGGAGGGTTTGGGAAGCTGGATGCACTAGCGTCCTGCCGCTGCGGAGCGGACCCGGGACGTGCTACTCATGCAGGCCCAACTCGGGCTCGGCAGGCAGTGGGGGACGCGCCCTCCAGCCAGCAGGCCCCCGGAGGCCTAAGCCAGCTCCGCGCCGTGACTCAGCCCTTGGCGCCCGCCAACAGCCAGCCGGCCTCCCCTCACCTTGGCCAGCTTCTCGCACTCGGGCAGTCGCTGATCCACCGTGGCGCTGTAGTCCACCTCCATCTTGACGATGCGCCCATCAGCCCGCTCCGAGCCGCCGTCCGCCATGGTCCCTGCCTGAACGTCCCTTGATGTCCCCCTGCTTCGGCCACCACTCGTCAGCCACACCGGAAGCCGCCTGCGTACCCGTTCAGGCAGTGCGTCGGGAGCCCGCGCGAAGGACCCCACGAGGCCCCCTGCGCTGTCCGCCAGTCCGGCACCGCCGCGGACAGCCCTGGGGGCGGGGTTGGGGGCGGGGCTCACCCTCGCCCCCGCAGCTCACGTCCGGTTTTGTCTCGGTGCTAGACTTTTTATCCGAGATTTGCGGTGAGAAAAACTAGTGTAGCCGAATAGACCGCCCCATGTAGTCTTACGTACCTGCTTTGAAATAGTATTTCAGAACCGTAGGCAAGTCGCTTAACTTTTGTTGCATCTCAGTGTTCTCATCTCTGCACGAGCAGGCTGAAATAAACCCTAAAGAAAAAAGTTCTAAAGTTGCATCTGGTTGAGAGTCTTGGAGGTTTAATCTGTGGCATCTCTCAAAGCTCAAAGAGAAGGTATGACAGCGGTTCGGTGATAACACACGTATTTTTTGTTTGTTTTCATTTTTACTATAATCCCCTACGTGGGTAAGAAGAATCTTTAGAAAGACATTTTATTGGCTTTCTCTGTAGGACTCTGGTGAGCATCAAGCGAGATCACGTATATGCGAGGTTATTTCCATTGTTAAGGACCGTACGAGGTTTCATTATCATTCGCACCATCTGGGTCCCTATTAAAACGTTTAGGATGCTCGAACGTGAGAATGAGGTTGTGTGTGGTGTGGTCAAACTGTCAGCAGTAGCCTCCCAAGCAAACGGGAAATCTTGGAACGGCCTGCCTGTTAGTGAATTTAATCAGCACCAACATCCCTTTCTGTATGCTGAATAGACCTTGTTTTGTTGTTATAGTTTGTGTTTACTGTTCTGAAATCAAAATCATGGATAATATAACCCGTCTGCACACATAATTAAAAACAACAACGAAACATCCTAGCCGTAATGTAAAGGAGAAGCACTGCAAAGTAGCAAAAGAATATACATTTCAAAATACAAAGGTTAGGAGTGCCTGGCTGGCTCAGTCCGAGGAGCATGCAACTCTTTTTTTTTTTTTTGACAGAGAGAGAGATTACAAGTAGGCAGAGAGGCAGGCAGAGAGAGAGGAGGAAGCGGGCTCCCCGCTGAGCAGGGGGCCCGACGCGGGCCTCGATCCCAGGGCCCCGAGATCATGACCTGAGCCGAAGGCAGAGGCTTTAACCCACTGAGCCACCCAGGCACCCTGCAACTCTTGATCTCTGGGTGATGAGTTCAAGCCGCACCTTGGGTGTAGAGATTTCTTAAGTAAATAAATAAATAAAATTCCAAAATATAAAGGCTAAATATGTCCACCATAGGAGATAAAAAAATACTCTTTTGCTTGTACACGTATATGACACCTGTAAAAACAAAATCTGCAATAGATATGTTTTCATTGGTTCCCCACGCATCATAAGGGCTTACTGTGAGTGGCATGATTTTTCCAAAATGGTGTACAAATTCTTGGTAAAGTTCTGCCTATATGAAAGTACAATCTTCCATTGTTTTTCACATAGAAGAATTCTTAGAAATTTTTTGTGCAGGGGTGCTCGGTGGTTGAGCGTCCAACTTTTGATTTCTGTTCTGGTCTTGAACTTAGGGTCATGGGATCCAGCCCCAGGTTGGGCTCCATGCTCAGTGGGAAGTCTGCTTCTCTCCCTCTGCCCCTCCCTACCGCCCCACATGCTCCTCGCTCTCACTCTCTCTCTCTCTCTCTCTCAGATAAATGAATCTTTACAAAAATTTTAGTGTATATTAAAACTTCAAAAAATAGCTTAGCATATGTGAAATGGAGTTAGAGTCTAGGCCTGAGACACATAAGTAGGTGTCTGACAGGACATTGAAAAGTCAGGTGGAATATGGGACAATATTTTACTGTGCCGGTTTGTTGCATTGTAGATGTCTGGGATCCCAATTACATGTTGATACCTCCCTTTCCCCCCAATGATTGTGACAACCTGAAATACCCACACAAATTTCTAGAACAAACACTAGGAGCCGAAATTGTTGAGACAAACCAGGCTAAGATGTTTTCGGGCTCTATATTCAGTGTGCACTTGGTTTGACTAGAGACAAAGTATTTGGAGGTCTACATTTTGTGTGAAAAATATGAAAAGACAAAAAAGTAACAAAGGTGTAATGGAGTAAGTGGATTTATGGTTTCCAGGACTCAAAAAATAAGAATGAGAGAGGGTCTAAGAAAGAGGTTAATAGGTGGCGAAAACTCTAGTTGGCTCTCAACACCAAGCTGAAGCCCTTCCTCGCTAGGCTTAGAGATAACAGAAAACAAAAGCACATTGCAATCTAAGGAAAAGCTTGCAAAGGAAACAAAAAAAAAAAAAAAAGAGCAATGGTCAGAGAAAATACGTAAAGTACTGTTATGTAGATAGACTCTTTATAAACCCTTTATTTGGGGTGTCTGACATTGTAAGTAAGAATTTAGTTTCAGAAGAGAAAATTAGCAAAGAATTAGGCATCTGAAAGGTAGAAACGAAAGCACTACAGAAACATAAAGATAAGGGTGCCTGGGTGGCTCAGTCCTTAAGCATCTGCCTTTGGCTCAGGTCATGATCCCAGGGTCCTGGGATCAAGCCCCACATCAGGCTCCCCTCCCCGCAGAGCGGGAACCCTGCTTTTCCCTCTCCCACTCCCCCTGCTTGTGTTCCCTCTCTCTCTGTATCTCTCTGTCAAATAAATAAAAATAAAATCTTAAAAAGAAAAAAGAAATGTAAAGATAGGTGGAAATTAAGATGGACACCGTAGTTGGGGGATCTGGCTTGCTCAGTCCGCAGTCTGCAGCCATCAGTCGAGGTCATGAGTCCAAGACCCACGTTGGGCAGAGATTTAAAAAAAAAAAAAAAAAGGTTGGGGTCATGAGTTCGAGCCTCACTTGGACGGTAGAGATTACTTAAAAGTAAATAACAATGAAGTAAAGAAAAGAAAAGATGGACAGGCTGGAGCCTCAGCAAGGCTTGACTTTAAACTGAATGAATCTTTTTCTTCCTCATTCTTGAAGCCTCCTCCTCCCCTTCCCCTTCATTTGTTTTCCTGTAGAATCCTTTGTTCCAGGAACTCCTTACCAGTATTGACGTCCCCCTGACCTCAGTGTATACTTAGTAACAGACTCATGGCCAGTGCCCCTCTGGTCATGAGACCACCTTGAAGACGGGACCTACCCAGCTGGCAGCATGGACCAGATTCCTACTGAAAACGCCCATATCCTGTATTTTCCCATAAAGCCCCTCAGCCTTTTACCCTGGGTAGTCTTGCAGTCTTTGGAACCATTAGCCTGCTGCAGCCTCCTTTGCCCGGCAAAGTAATAAACTGTCTTCCTTCTGAAAACCCAAACTCTGTCTTTGACGTACTGCTCCAGAGCACAGAGGTCTGTTTTCCACAACAGAAATACTGACTGGATACACAGTGGTAATGTCTACCATGATACTAATTATTTGAACTCCTGTGTCTCTATATTAACAACTACGTTTGTTTTCATATTTGGCATCTCTGGCACGTTCAGCTTATTGACCATGTACACTTTGGACCCAAAGTCCCCACCTTTGTGAAGTGAAGGTTCTAACGGGGGTTTAGGGGGAGGCAGAAAATAAACATGTAAATATGGAGCAGGGGTGATGGTGAGTGGGAGGTGGTCAAGGAAGGCCAGGCTAGTGAGCCAAGAACTGCAGTAAATAAGAGTCTTATTTATTTTTTTGTCCTATGTAATCTCTACCCCCAACATGGGGCTCAAACTCCCGACCCTGAGACCGAGAGTGGCATGCTTCACAGACTGAGTGCTCCAGGAAAGGAGTTTTGCAGTTTTGCAGATAGTTGGGCAAAGAAAATTGCAGGCAGAGCAAGAATTCTGAGGTGAGAGCAATCAGATCACCCTGGCTTGTCTGAAGACCAGAATGAGTGAGGGCAAGAGCTGCAGGAGTTTGGGGCGCCTCGGTGGCTTAGTGGGTTAAAGCCTCTGCCTTCAGCTCAGGTCATGATCTCAGGGTCCTGGGATCGAGCTCTGCATCAGTCTCCCTGCTCGGCGGGGAGCCTGCTTCCTCCTCTCTCTCTGCCTGCCTCTCTGCCTACTTGTGATCTCTCTCTCTGTCAAAAAAAAAAAAATGCAGGAGACAAAGTTTTGACCATTATAAAGACTTGGTTTTTAATCTGAGTAAGATATGAAGTCCGTGGGGGTTTTAGGAAAGGAGTGGCATGAGCTGACTTCAATAGTGAAGGAATCATTCTGGCTGTTGTGTGGTGACTGGGTTGAGCAGAAGCTGGGAGACTAGCTGGGAAGTTATTGCAATAATTTAGGAGGAAAATGATGGTCGCTTGGACTAAGGTAGGAGAAAGGACTAGCTCCTGGATATAAGGTGAAGATAGAGCCAAGATCGGATTTGTTATTGGCCATGGGAGTAGAGAGGTCAAATATGTCCACAAAATTTTTGACCTGAGTGTCTGGAAAGATGGGGCTGCCATTGACCAAGAAGGAGCAGGTTAGGGACAAGCAAGTCAGACAGAAAAGGACAGAAGGCCAGTTTTGGGTATGTTAAGTTTGAGGGCCCTCTTGGGTATCCAGTGACAATGTTGAAAAGACAAATGGTTATACGAGGGTCAAATTAAGGGGAGTCCTTTGGGCCAGAGGTTTGAATTTAGGAGTCATTAACATGTTGATTACCTCTAAAGCCAAGAGGCTTACATTACAGAAATGTTCCTGAAAGGTGTGTGAAACACTTGTTTTTGTAAATTGGTTCTTTTAAAGGCAGTGAGGGGGGCACTTGGCTCACTCAGTTGGTGGGGGCATTCCACTCTTGATCTCGGTGTCATGAGTTTGAGCCCCATGTTCAGTGTGGAGATTACTTAAATAAATAAAAACAAAACAAAAAAAATAAAGGCAGTGGGAGAACTTGGTATTTTCAAGTCTGTTGTAAATCATTTTCAAAGAAAAGTATACTGTATTTTATCTTTTGAGTAAATCTCTTGGACTTGTGTTAGAATTATTTCATATCAGGTACCATTATATCAAATGAATAAAAAGAATCATTGTGTTCATTTTCTCTTGCTGCTGTCAAAAATAATCATGTATTTAGTGGTTCAAAAAAACAGAAATTCGGGCGCCTGGGTGGCTCAGTGGGTTAAAGCCTCTGCCTTCGGCTCAGGTCATGATCTCAGGGTCCTGGGATCAAGGCCCGCATCGGGCTCCCTGCTCAGCGGGGAGCCTGCTTCCTCCTCTCTCTCTCTGCCTGCCTCTCTGCCTACTTGTGATCTCTCTCTCTCTGTCAAATAAATAAATAAAATCTTAAAAAAAAATAAAAAAATAAAAAAATAAAAATAAAAAAAAAACAGAAATTGATTCTCTCACAATCTGGAGCCCAGAAGTCTGACGTCAGGATCACTGGGCCGAAATCAAGGTAGGGCAGGGAGGCTCCAGAGGACAATCCCTTCCTTGTCTCTTCCAGCTTCAGGGGGTGTGGGCGTTCCTTGGCTCGTGGCCTCATTAGGCCAGTCTCTGCCTTCACCATCACGTTGCTTTCTCCTTTTCTGTGTATCAGTCTCCTTTTGCCTTTCTATGTACGCTTATGATTGTAAGTAGGGCCCACCCAGATAATCCAGGTTAATTTTCTCTTCTCAAAGTCTTTAACTTAATCACATCTCCACAGACCCTTTTCCTTTCTTTCTTTTATTTGGTAAGTTTTATTTTTAAGTAATCTCTACAGCTAACATGAGGCTTGAACTCACAACCCCGACTAGATCAAGAGTCACATGCCCTACTGACTGAGCCAGTCAGGCACCGCCCCCCCAAAGATGCTTTTTCTAATAAGGTAACATTTTCAGTTTCCAGTGTTTAGGACCTGATATCTCTGGGGGCCATGATTTAGCCTAATTATAATCACCTAAGCAGTTGTTAAACTGGGGTTTTGATATAAATGACTACATACTCTTTTTTTTTTTTACCTTCATGATTTTATAGAAAACTAAAGACACAATAATCAGTTCTTCCCTTATTAGTACATACTCTTTTTTTTTTTTTAAGATTTTATTTATTTATTTGAGGGAGAGAGAAAGAGCAGTGGGGAGGGGCAGGAGAGCGAGAGAGGGAGAAGCAGACTCCCCACTGAGCGGGGAGCCCAACGTGGGACTCGATCAGGACCTGAGCTGAAGGCAGCCGTTTAACTGACTAAGCCACCCCGGCACCCCACTACGTACTTTGACTAACAATCACAACTCCCTCTTTTCTCTCTGGTAACGCTTAAAATATTCCACAAAAAGTCAAATATCATGCTATCTCTACGACACAGAATAGCTAAGAAATACTATTTACAGGGGAACCCGGTGGCCTCAGTCAGGAGAGCATATTACTTTTGATCACAGGGTTGTTAGCTCGAGCCCCACATTGGGGGTAGAGATTACTTAAAAGTAAAATGTTTACAAAAAAAAAAAAAAAAAGGGCGCCTGGGTGGCTCAGTGGGTTAAAGCCGCTGCCTTCGGCTCAGGTCATGATCCCAGGGTCCTGGGATCAAGGCCCACATCGGGCTCTCTGCTCAGCAGGGAGCCTGCTTCCTCTTCTCCCTGTCTCTCTGCCTGCCTCTCTGCCTGCTTGTAATCTCTCTCTCTGTGTCAAATAAATAAATAAAATCTTTAAAAAAAAATCATTAAAAAAAAAAATAAAAAAAATAAAAAAAAAAGAAAAGAAAAATACTATTTCCAGATCTGTGTTGAGATCATTTGTTGATACCAGGTCAAATATGCTTTGGCATGAAGTAGCTACAATCAGTTATTGTTGCACAGGTGCCTCCTTTTATTTACTTAAATATCTATAAATATTTTATTTATTTATTTGTCAGAGAGAGTGAGAGCGCAAGTAGGGGCAGCAGCAGGCAGAGGGAGAAGCCCGGTGAGATGCGGGACTCCATCCCAGGACCCTGGGATCATGACCTGAGCCAAAGGCAGATGATTAACCAACTGAACCACCCAGCCACCACTGGGTGTCCCATTTTTTTAAATTAAATTTAATTTTTTTTAGGTGCTTCCTTTTAAAGGACACTCAGGATTGAGGACAGTGTCTTCTTTCATCACTAAAACTTGTTTCCAGTGAGTATAGGTTATATATGGTCTCATACTTTATCTCAGAATATTCCAATGTCTTGCCAATTTCTATAAAAACAGGAAATGCAATAAAATTTTGATAAATTTATTATTACTAGCTGATTTGTTAAAAAAAAAGGCAAAACTAGACCTTTGGTCACAGAACTTCCAAGTTTTTTTTCTGTGTGAAGCAATTTATACCACATCATTGTCAATTAATTTTTATTTTATGAGCTCACAGCTCCAAGCAATTATACATCAAAGGCATTCTCTGTATTTAATAGAGGCCTGATAAATGGGTCTACATGTAAGAATTGCCTTGGGACTTGCTGTTTGTAGTTTTATTAAGAATGAATTTATCATCTGCTTAGTACCTAACAAGGTCAGACACACAGCTGTTTAAAACACACACACACACACACACACACACACACACACACACAGAGACTTTGCTGGAATTAAACAATATTTAATAAAAGTTAATTGCAAAGGGTAACATTTGATTTTCAAAAAATAACCCTTAAAAAGGGGGTATGTGACATGAACACAAGAACTAACCTGCAAAAGTTTCCAGTGGCCAAAGGTGGAACAATTTGAGCAACAAAACTAACATAGTATTGACTTGTTTTTAAAGTGTAATAAATATGCATGAGTCTAACCGTATAAATAAATAACTGAATGAATAAGGAAGTGAGAGAGAAGAAACCAGTCTCACAGAATTCCATATTATAGATGTAGATACTCTCTTCTCAGGAGGCAGGCTTAATTCCTCTCCCGAGATTGTGGCCTGGACTTAATGACCCACTTCCAAAGAACAGAGAATGGAAAAGGAAAAAAACTTCCATTATAAAAAAATTGGCAGACATGACCTTCACCAAGTGATCAAGTTTAAGGTCAAGCCCTTCATCAAGGGCTACTTTGGTAATGTAAGGCAGATCATGGGAATGAGAAGGTACATCTTTGTATCATCACGATGTAACAGTTTCATCCTTCTCTCCCTAGACCTAATTTTGACAAGTTGGAAGTCAGTGTCTCCAAAAGCTTCTTCTTGGAGTAGCTAAACATTTAGATAAGATTAATGAATGTTACACTAACACAGTTCTCTACTGTAGGACTTCCTCCCTCCCTATGCACCCCCATATTCGGCTGTGTATGTGTGTGTGTGTGTGTGGGGAGGGATGCTACCGATATTTAGTGGGTAGAGACCAGGGATGCTGCTAAACACCCTACAGTGACCACCACAACAAGGAATTATCTGGCAGCAAGTATCAGTAGCTCTGAGACTGAGAACCCTGAATTATATACATACATCTAATAGATGTTTATTGGGTACCTACACTATCCCTTATACCAGGATACATTTTCCAGATGATACAGAGAGGCCATGGTCTGTCTTCTCTGGAAGCTTAAAATCACATCTGCAATTAGAAAACAGGGGAGGGGCGCCTGGGTGGCTCAGTGGGTTAAAGCCGCTGCCTTCGGCTCAGGTCATGATCCCAGGGTCCTGGGATCGAGGCCCACATTGGGCTCTCTGCTCAGCGGGGAGCCTGCTTCCTCCTCTCTCCTCT
Organism: Ailurus styani; assembly: GCA_002007465.1. Lineage (NCBI taxonomy): Eukaryota > Metazoa > Chordata > Mammalia > Carnivora > Ailuridae > Ailurus > Ailurus styani. The sequence goes on along the minus strand of LNAC01000328.1, from coordinate 305,416 downwards.
CTCTCTGCCTGCCTCTCTGCCTACTTGTAATCTCTCTCTCTCTGTGTCAAATGAATAAATAAAATCTTAAAAAAAAAAAAAAGAAAGAAAACAGGGGAATACGTTAGCACTGTATACAACGTTTTCCACATAAAGGCCACACTTGCATGCAAACAAGAACCAGAATGAATAGTCCAGATACGTGTTCCTGGTTGTCTAGAAAGGTAAAGGGTTGTCTAGAACAGCTCTGTGTGAGAGTTGGGACTTTCAGTGGGCTTTGGCAAACCCACAGACCTTATGTACAGTGAGCAGGAAAGAGGAAGATGGGAAGAACCGTAGTATTTCCAAGGATATTCTAGGAGTGAAACATGATCTGAATAGTCACAAAGACTGTCGGTACATGCTTCTTTCAGATGCTACTTACAGAGTGGGTCACAGTTTTTTTCACACAAACCGAGAAGAGGTTTCAGTGTGGGGGAGGGGTGCATCATCAGAATTCAGGTGAAGACAATGGATGGAAAAAGCTCCTTAGGTGATTGATTTTGATGTGCACCTCCCCTATCTCGCCTTCCCTTCCTTCACAGATTGTCACTTATCCGAGGGTATAGGCTGTCACCGACGTGTGTAGGCTAATATTCTTTTCCTTCTGTTCATATCATTCCTCACTGATAACTTTACTTTTTCCTTTTTGCCCTTTGTGCCCCGCCCCCATTTTTCAATACGTGATAATCAGTAACTGGATTATATCGTTGTTAATGGATCATGACTGCTCTTCTTAATGATGATAGCAGCACCTTTAAAGCTCTTTGGAAGTAGATACTGCAGATTCCACTGATTGAAAAGAAACAAAGATAGAATTCTTGCCAGACTCTTGCTGACGAGGTGACTTAAAACACTTTAAACAATGCATCCGAGCAGTAGGTGGCGCTCTCTTCCCTTTGTGTGAATGAGTTATGAATGAATAAGCTCTCCCTTTGCCCGCCCCTCCTCCAAGCGCTGTTGTAGTGAAAACCAATCTGTCCTCAAGTCCTTACCGAATCTTTAGAATTCATCGTCTTTTCTTTCGGGGCAGTCTAATTCGGACCCTCCCCATCTGTCTCCCATAGTATTCTAATAATATCATAACCTTTTCGTATCCTTCTGGTATCCTTCTGTCCTCTCCCATCCAACACACTGCCATCAGAAATCACTTTTCCAAAAACAGATTGCTGAAAAATGGTGTCATGGGGGATGGAGTGGGGGAGGGATCCTCTGTGAAGGCAAAGGCGGGAGCAGAAGTGTCAAGGTAAAGTGGAGGCCTTCTCCCGCCAGTAGATTTGTCTCACCTGGCTGCGGTAGGGTGGGGAAGAAAGGTAGCTGACTAGCAGGGGAAGGGTAGATTCAGAGTCTTGATCTCCCTGCCAAGGAATTTGAACTGGCTCAGCAGGCCACAGAGAATGAGTGAGAGGTTCCGAAGGTGGCAGGATTAGAGCTGTGCTTGAACAAGATTAATGTGACCAGGCATGCGGATGGGCTGAATGAAAAGGAAGTTCAGGCAGCTTAGCAGAGTCAAGAGAGAAGCACACAGAGCGTGATTTGCAGTCTGGGAAACGAGAGGTAGTTCCTCAACCATAATATTAATTTCAGTAAACACAGTTACAGAATCAACGTCAGGAAACGTCTAGGAAGGTAGGAATACATCCACACGCTCTGCTCTCCTGTGCACATGTTAACGTGTGGCTTAGCCAGTACTTTGCCTGGCTGCCTTTGGGAAGAGGATTAGGCGCCAGAAAGCGAAACCACTACACTTGTTTTCAAGCAAGAAGTAGGAAAAAAAGGAAAAACAGCTTGAGGTTCTTTCCGTATCACAGGCTTTCAATGTGTTATTATTCACCACTACAGTGTCAGATTTAGACTTTCCACCTCGAGGAATTCGGTTTAGCTTTAATTAGTTGCTGTGAATATTTCTGAGCCAACTCTGGGAAGCATTTATCTAGAGAATAGTTTTCCCTAAAATATAAGCTGGATATAGGGTGTTGTTTTTCTATGAGGCTTTGTATCATGTTCACACAGTTATAAATTCTCTCCAGCCATCTGCGTGGTTTTCGCCCCAGCCCACCACAGTTCCACTGGTTATTTCTTTATTAATCATAATTTTAAGTAGTATAACATGGAGACCATCTGCAGCACCATTTGAGTTCGATGAGTAGCTGCGGGGCTGTAGAGCACACATATTTTTCTGAGAAAAGATGATGCTTGCAGGTTATTCTGCATAGAGGCAAACGAGGCATTTTTCATCCAGCAACTTTTCAGAAAAACAAGCTTAAAAATACCAGACAAATGAAAAACAGACTTCAGCAGTTAAATGCAGCTTCCTGAGTAACTGAAGAATGTGCCTCTTGTGGTTAAAATGAGGGATCTGTTTAATATGGATGAAGTACCAACACTCCAGGCACTTTCATTGACATTTCACTGTGACTTCTCTCCAACTTCGTGCTGACGGGCAAACCTACTCCTGCTGCCCCCAGGAGCCTGAGGTCGGTCGGCAGAGCAGGCCAGGAGAGCTGGAAAGGCGACCTCCGCCTCCCGTTCCCTCTGGCCGGGCGCTTCCTTCTCTTCCACGCGGTGGCACTTCCCAGTTATCCAGGATAACCTGTCCGAAACCAGTCGGGAAACCAGGCAAGAGTTGGGTCTCAGGCTCCCAAAGCCCCCCCCCCCCC
>LNAC01000328.1:273279-294777 GCA_002007465.1 Ailurus styani | reverse complement strand
CCCTCAACCCCGTGATTTGGGTGTGAATGTCTGCCAGCCACAGGGAAACAGATTCTGGGCCTTGAAAAAAAATGGACGTTATTGTTAACGAAATCTTAGTTAAAAGTGGGTGGTAATTAACTTTTGCTTTTCATTACAAAAAGGAGCGAGGGAGTCCCTGAGGCTCTTAAAAACCAACTTAAAAACCTTGTGTTTGATTAAGTGAGTAATACTTCTTCATTTCAGAAAAGCGCTCATTTCGGGTGAACAGAGAATACTGTTTTTTGTAAGCAGGTTTTAAAAAACTAATATAGTTTCATCAGTCCATGTCTTTACAATCCACCGTGGCACCCCCGCCCCCCGCCCTTGCCCCAGAGTTCAATTAGGAAAGTGTGTGTACAGGGGAAAGGGTTCACAAAGTTCTTCTTTTCTTTTAATATAAGTGTGCACAGTGACAGGCAGTAAATGTGTGTTTCAGGGGCAGTGATTACTGGAAAAGTTCGTTGAGGTTCATTGCTTTAGCTGCCTGAGTGAGGGCAGGTGCCCCTGGTTACCCCCTGTGGGCTTTGGCCTGCTTTCTGTTGCCTGGAGGTTTATATGGTCAAATAACTCGGAGAAACTTTTTTGGAAACTAGCTAACACTTCTGCCCCTGTTTGGAGAAAAAGACAGATATAGACATCAGCTGATTTGTAGCAAGAAGTCTGGAAGGTTTTATATATCTTTTGTAAATTCAGCTCTGGAAGAGGAAAATGAGAATTTCAGATTGTAGATTGCCAACTGCCCTCCCTGTCTCCTGCTGGTAATCGGGAAGTTTGTGGTATTCCCAAGGGGAGACTTTTTTTTTTTTTTTTTGGGTAGGTTCCATGGGAGATGATGTGCAAGTATGTTACCAATACTAAAACTGGAGAACAGATTGTATCTGGAAAATGTAAAGTCGTTTGAAAAAAAAAATTATCTTGGATGCTTGACTTTTCATACTGTACTTCCTCCAACTTAAAAACAATTCATCCACACAGACAGGGTTTTGGGGCTGCACCCCTCTGTGGGCACTGTTTACCTGGAACCTAAGTGGGAATAGTACAGCGTGAGGGCCCTAGAGGCCGCCCATGGCCTTGGTCAGCCCTCTGGTGCTTCCAGCCTCTGCTGCCATCACGTGTTAAAACTTGAACGGTTATAGCAGACTTGTGGTTTGTAAGTGGAAATGGCACCGCCTTTGTGACGTCGTTCCTGACCACTCCATCTAAAGTAGTTTTCTTCTAGTCTTTATCTCTGTACTTATTTATTTCCTTTGGAGCATTTCTCATCATCTGGACCTCCTTATTTGTTTGGTTGTATGTCATTCATTCCCGTCGTTATCTTTTCAACCTGTAACCCATGTAGGAAGATACCACATGGTTTATCTTATTTTTCTTTCATACTAAGTCTTTGGCACCCAGTGTGTTATTTCCCATTTGCAGCACATTCAGTGCCCACTAGCCACTTTGCAGAGCTCGAGGGCCACGGGTGGCTCGTGTGGCTGCCGTAATGGACAGACAGGGCAGCTCTCAGGTTTAAGCCTCGTCTGGCACATAGTAGATGCTTAATGAATGGATGGACAGAAGCTGGGAAAAACAGGACCATTTCCGGAAAGCTGAGCCAAGTTGTCTTCCTTCACATTCTTTACATTTTTTTCACTTAGGTTTTAAAGATTTATTTACTTATTTGACAGAGAGAGAGAGAGAGAGAGGAAACACAAGCAGGGGGGAGTGGGAGAGGGAGAAGCAGGCTTCCCTGCTGAGCAGGGAGCCCAATGCAGGGCTCGATCCCAGGACCCTGGGATCATGACCTGAGCCAAAGGCAGATGCTTAACCACCCAGATGCCCCTCACTTAGGTTTTATACCACCTGAAATTTTGCAAGCTAGAGATGCTTTTATATTACAAACATCTTCATTTGAAATAAAGTTGCTCAGCCATACCCCCTGAGAAGTGTGAGGCCGGTCTTTTGTGGGAGTTAATGTAATCATTCTGCTTTCTCCTAACTTCTGGAGGAGTGTATTTGGTTTCTGTTACTCTGTAACAAACGATCACAAGCTTAGTGGCTTAAAACAATACCCCTTTATTGTTTCACAGTCTCTGTAGGCCAGAAGTCCGGGGATGGCCTGGCTGGATGGCATGGCCGCATTTCAAAGTTGAAATGAAGGTGTTAGCCAGGCTGCACTTCTTTCTGGAGCTTGGAGTCTCAAAGCGTATGTGGTTATTGACAGAATTCAGTTCGTCCCCGCTTTCTTGCCAGCCATCAGCTAGGGGCCAGCTCCTAGAGGCTCCCTGCCATTTCCTGCAATGTGACCCTGTCCACAGCATGGCAGTCTGCCCCTACAAGTCCAGTAGGAAAACAGCTCCTGCCACTTTGAATCTCTCTGATGTGTTATCTCTGACCTTCAGATCAGATTCTTTTTCAAAAAGACTGGCCTGATTAGGTCAGGCCCACCCACATTCAAGGGGAAGGAATTACAGATAAACAGGGTATGCATGCGAGGGAGCAGGAATCTTGGGGGCTTTTCTGCCTACCAGAGGGAGAATAGTTGGATTGATAGTTTCTCTTGAAGTAGTTATTTCTTGTATTTAGGTAGGCACTCGGGGGAGCATAAACGTGTTCATATCACTAATATTTATTGGACTCCAGCTCTGTGCCAGGTGTTAGGCCAAGTGCAAACAAGCAGCAAACAAGACAGACATGATTCCTGCCTTCCTAGAGCTTATAGTCCAGAGGCCACTGGAGAAGATTCACTGCCATTTTATTTTATTTTTTTTTTATTTTTAAATTTTATTTTATTTTTGGGCGCCTGGGTGGCTCAGTGGGTTAAAGCCTCTGCTTTCGGCTCAGGTCATGATCTCAGGGTCCTGGGATCGAGGCCCGCATCGGGCTCTCTGCTCAGCAGGGAGCCTGCTTCCTCCTCTCCCTGTCTCTCTGCCTACTTGTAATCTCTCTCTCTGTGTCAAATAAATAAAATCTTTAAAAAAAAAATTTATTTTATTTTCTAAAGATTTTATTTATTCCTTTGAGAGAGGGAGAGAGCATGAGCCAGCGGAAAGGGCAGAGAGAGAGGGAGAAGCAGACCCTCCCGCTGAGCAGGGAGCCCAACTCGGACTCGATCCCAGGACCCTGAAAGCGTGACCTGAGCTGAAGGAAGACGCTTGACTGACTGAGGCACCCAGGTGCCCCTCACTGCCATTTTATTTATTTATTTATTTATTTATTTATTTATTTATTTATTTATTTATTTATTTAAATGAGTGTTTTTTTTTTTTTAAGATTTTATTTATTTATTTGACACAGAGAGAGAGATTACAAGTAGGCAGAGAGACAGGGAGAGGAGGAAGCAGGCTCCCTGCTGAGCAGAGAGCCCGATGCGGGCCTCGATCCCAGGACTCTGAGATCATGACCTGAGCCGAAAGCAGAGGCTTTAACCCACTGAGCCACCCAGGCGCCCCCCTCACTGCCATTTTAAAATAGATTATGACAGGGGCACCTGGGTGGCTTAATCGGCTAAGCATCCGATTCTTGATTTTGGCTCAGGTCGGATCTCAGGGTCATAATAGAGTCCTGCCTTGGACTCCACACGCAGCTCGGAGTCTGCTTTAGTTTCTCTCTCCCTCCCGCACCCCCGGCCCGCGCACGCTCGCTCGCTCGCTCTCTCTAAAATAAATAAATCTTAAAAAAAATTTGAGTCAGTACATAAAATACATCTCAATAAAACTGTTTAAAAAATAGAGGTGGCTGTGGATGGACACAGACATCTATATTTGGAGACAGAGCCATTGACAGAAAGTGCTGAATTTGAATGATGAGTCCACTGAAAAGTTGTGGTCCTTGTCCTCAAGGAGACAGCTCTAGGTGCCCTGATTTTTAGACAGCTTTCCGAAGGGGGTGGTTCTCATTTGCAGCAGTGTGGGAAGAAAATCTGCCAGATTTGGACCAGAATGGCCACAATTTAGGTCAGAGCTTGATACTTAGGGGAAAGAAGCAATCACAGCTTCAACAGCTGCCCTGAGGCCCACCGTAGGGCTTTAGGGTGCTGGGGGGCCATCACCCCTCCCTGTCACCCCAAGAGGCTGGTGGCCACTGTGAGTGGAGGGGACAGTCCCTGGGGACCTTTCTGGCTTCAAGTACACGTCTCTGCTTTCTGTGTGCGTTGAATGAGAAATCGTGTGTTAGCCAAATGAGTCCTAGAAAACACATTCTGGAGGAGATGGTTCTGCATGGGAGTCGAACCTTCTGCCTGATTCATCTCAGACAGATGTCCTGAAGATGTGCCATCACTGGCTTTATTGCAAAGGAGACTGGCTATTTAAACTCTGTCTCGGGGCGCGTGGGTGGCTCCGTCGTTGAGCGTCTGCCTTCGGCTCAGGTCATGATCCCCAAGTCCTGGGATCAAGCCCTGCATCTGGCTCCTTGCTTGCTGCTTCTCCCTCTCCTACTCCCTCTGCCTGTGTTCCTTCTCTTGCTGTGTCTCTCTCTGTCAAATAAATAAATAAAATCTCTAAAAAATAAAAATAATCAAAAAATAAACTCTGTCTCAGCAGTTGCTGTGTAGGATGGCAAGATCATACTACACTGGGCCAGGCAAATCTTCTCTGGTGACAGACCATGAGAAGGGAGCCCCGCTGCAGAGGACACACTGTCTTGGCCACCGGCTTTGCCCATGTCACAGGAAGGAGGCTAGAGTCCCCCCGCCACTCTCTGGCACACTGCCTGAACACCATTACCCACTGCTGTTTGTTGATTTAGAGCCACGAAAGCTTGCCCTCACCAAGGTTTGGACATCAAGTATTGAAGTGACTCATTCTTTCATTTCCCAGCCCTCTGCTCTTGAAATTCCTTTTTACATTTTAGTGGAAGTCGACTCATAATCTAAACAAGCTGCTAACGTAGGTTCTTGATCAAGTTTATCTCATGACTCTTCACTTTCTTTTATATCTCTTTTCTGCTCCTTTTAAGTTTGGGTAAGAGCATGACCTTCTAGATTCCTCTTGTTCCCGAGCAAGGAAAAAAAAAGATCACCCTTAAGTCCTTTGGATTATATCTGACAATCTTCAAGGTGTTGTTTCTTTCCCAGAACGAATCACCTAAAGAAGTAAGATTGGCTCAACAAATGTAATTTGATGACAGCCTATAATAATGTTATTTAAGCATCTAATCTAAGCAGCTAATCTCCAAAGACTGGTCCCCGCCCCACGGTCTACGCAGGCACATGCACACCATTGAAGTCATTATATTTGCTGCATTAAAGCCAGATCCAGGTGTTTCTGAGCACTAATTTGTGTATTTTTACACCAAAAATAACTAATCTGTATATTAGAAGAAAACTTTTGGGGCGCCTGGCTGGTTTAGTCGGTGGACCGTGCAACTCTTGATCTTGGGGCTGTGAGTTCGAGCTCCATGTTGGGTGTAGAGATTACTTAAAGATAAAAGATAAAAAGAAAATTTATCAAGTGGGGAATAAGAAGGCACCACTAACTTGGGTATAATTAAGTTGTTGAAAACCTCAAGTGCACTGGATCTTACTTGCTGGATTGTTTGTATTCTGCCGTGCTCCCCTATTTTATAGTTGTAACTATTGTAGTTGGATTTATTTATTCTTTTAAAAGATTTTATTTATTTGAGCAAGGGAGAGAGTACACAGTTGGGGGGAGGGGCAGAGGGAGAGGGAGAAGCAGACTCCCCACTGAGCAGCGAGCCTGAGATCATGACCTGAGCTGAGGGTAGATGCTTAACAGACTGAGCCAGACAGGCACGCCGATTTTTTGTTTGCGGTTTTTATTGGGGGGATTTATTTATTGTTAAAATGCAAAGTTTCACTTATCACTATGTCTGCCAAAGTGTTTCCACCTTGTATGGACAGTTTTAGAGACAGTGCTCTCTGCTTATCTGGCCAGCTCCATCTTTGCGTCTTACATAAATTGTGGCAGTTCCTTGCCCTGCCTCTCCTGATCACAGCATGCGGGAGCTAGGTGGTTACCCCGTGTCACAAGGTCTTGGCGGACTGTGGCCTTGCAGTAACCTTGCTTTTACGTACATAATACAAGAGTCAGCACTGTACACATCAACAGTCCATCCCATGAAACGTTCTGTTTGGAAAGTGTTTTAAAATGTGGTTTCTGGTTTGGTTTTTAAATTTTTAAAAATATTTTATTTATTTATTTATTTGCAAGAGAGCACACGTGTATGCAGCGGGTGGAGAGACTGAGAGGATTTTCAAGCAGACTTGTGCTGAGCATGGAGCCCCATATGGGGCTCGATCTCTCGACCCTGAGATAATGACCCAAGGTGAAATCAGGAGTCACGTGCTCAACAGACTGAGCCACCCAGGCACCCCTGGTTTCTGTTTTTATAGCTTGGACTGATAGCAGTTAATTCGTTAATTCTCACACACAAAGGAGGGAGAAAATTTGTATCTCTTGAGCGCCTTTTGGTTTAGTCCTCAGAACAATCCTATGAGTTGGATATTATCATCCCACTTTCTCAGTGTGGATCATCGGTGCTTGCGTGGCCGGTCAATGGTAGACCTACATCCATACCTAGGCTGGTCACATTGCAGAGACCATGGTCTTTGCTCTACCCCACTCTGCCTTCTCTTGAACCCAAAAGCTGGAAGGAACGATGGGAGGTGATCCAGATCTATCACACGCCCATACAAATATATAAAAATCTTCAAGATCAGAGAACTTGTTCAAGGTTATCAAAGGAAATCATTGGGGGAAAGTAGTTCCTCCATTCCAGTGGAGCTAAGAGAGTGGTCCACAAGTTTTATCTTCCATTGAACCATCCATTTTACCCAAGTATTAAACCAAGTGACATTCCTCTGTTTAACTTTGATAAGTGAATCATGTTCCTTTGAAAATAACTTTTGTAGTTCATGCTCTAAAAAGAGAACCACCCCTACACTTCTGGAAATTATTCCTTTGAATGGCAGTAAAAACCTTTGGCTTTCATAGACATCAGCAGCAGAGATGTTCGCTGATGAGCACCTGGGTGACTTTCTCAAAATTAGTATCAGGAATAACAATGGGAACAGACAAGTGATGCCATGTTTTCGGCACATTTAGTTGAAAACTTAAAAGACTCTTCACAGGCAGGTAAGCAAATTGGAGCGTATGAAAATCATCAAAATGTACTATTCAGAGCTGTATGTTTACCCTTCCTGCTGAGTTAGCTGCTCTTTGGAAACTTATGGCTCCTCTGGACTAGCATCGCCTCCAAAGCGATTTACAGCCCACACTCACAACCCACACTCACAAATACTGTTCTTTTAGAGTCACACCTCACATGAACTAAAAGAAACATTTTTGATTTGATAAGTATTTTAAAAATGGAGCTGTCCGGTATTTTTTTTAATTAAAAACGAAAATATTTTTTTCTAAATTAAAAATGATCCTCGAGACACATTTACCATCATCAAAAATGGTAAAGATAATGAAAAAAGCCAACCACACCTGCCCTCCTAAGTTTCACGGTGGAGATTCAGAGATGCTTTGCTGTGTCAGCACTATTGAACTACATAGGTACAAAATCTCCTAAATCTTCCTAAAATGAACTGGGGTTTTTTTGTTTGTTTTTAAGATTTTATTTATTTATTTGTCAGAGAGAGAGAGAGAGAGAGCACAAACAGGGGGAGCAGCAAAGGCAGAGGGAGAAGCAGGCTCCCCGCTGAGCAAGGAGTCCGATGTGGGACTCGATACCAGGACCCTGGGATCATGACCTGAGCAGCTCAGGCTCAGAGGCAGAGGCTTAACCCACTGAGCCACCCAGGCGCCCTAAAATGAACTGTTTGAAGGAGACCACACATAGCTGGATGTGTGGATGGATGATTTATTTAAAGAATAATTTTTTTAAAAGATTTTATTTATTTGACAGAGAGAGACAGCGACAGACGGGACACAAGCAGGGGGAGAGGAAGAGGGAGAAGCAGGCTTCCCACCAAGCAGGGAGCTCCATGTGGAGCTTGATCCCAGGACTCTGGGATCATGACCCGAGCCGAAGGCAGACACTTAATGACTGAGCCACTCAGGCGCCCCTAAAGAATAATTTTTAAAAGTTGTGGTAAGGGGCACCTGGGTGGCTCAGTCGCTAAGTGTCTGCCTTTGGCTCAGATCGTGATCCTGGGGTCCTGGGATCAAGACCGCCATAGGGCTCCCTGCTCGGTGAGGAGCCTGCTTCTCCCTCTCCCACTCTCCTTGCTTGTGTTGCCTCTCTTTCTGTGTGTCTCTCTCTCTCTCTCTCTCTCTCTCTCTCTTTTTTTAAAGATTTTATTTATTTATTTGAGAGAGAGAGAGAGAGAGAGAGAGAGAGAGAGAGAACGAGAGCGCGAGCATGAGAGGGGAGAAGGTCAGAGGGAGAAGCAGACTCCCTGTGGAGCTGGGAGCCCGATGCGGGACTCGATCCCAGGACTCCAGGATCATGACCTGAGCCGAAGGCAGTTGCTTAACCAACTAAGCCACCCAGATGCCCTCTGTGTGTCTCTATCAAATAAATAAATAAAATCTTTAAAAAAACCACAAAAATTGCGGTAAAATACCTATAACAACGTTTGCCATCTCCACCATTTTCAAGTGTACGGTTCAGTGGCGTTGAGTACATCTGTGTTGTTGGGCAAACCATCACCACCATCCAGTGGCAGAAGTCTTTGTCTTGCAAAACTGAAACTCTATACCCGTTAGAGAAGAAATCCTCGCTCCACTGCCTGCCTCCCTTGGCAGCCACCATTCCACTTTCTGTCCCTGTGCATTTACTACTGTGGGTGTCTGGTCAGTTGTGTTTTGTTTTGTTTTTAAAGTGTTGCTTTCATTACTTTCTCATTAAACTCCTACACCATTTCCCAAAACAAAGCTAATACAACTTACATTCATGGGATCTAACTAAATCAAATATTTTCCCCTGAATTTTGCCTTCTTACAAGAAAGGAAAATGACAAAATGGGTTCATATCTATACTTTGGGGGGCATTCTTGACTCAGTAATCTATACCTTTGTAGCAACAGATGAAGTACTTGGCAGCTTCAACTCAGAAGCACTTCTGTTGTCATTTAACAGAAAAAGTGCATCTTGTTCAGAATCCTTACTAAGGCAGGAAAAAGGACCAGTGCATTTTGGAAGCATATCAAACAGACAGGATTGGCATGGGCAAATGTTCTGTTAAGGCAAAAGATAAAATATTTGATTAATGAGAATGCTTTATTTCTGTACTAGGTAGAAATAGACATTAACTGGACCCTTTTTCTTTCTTTTTTTTTTTTTTAAAGATTTTATTTATTCATTTGACACAGAGAGAGAGATTACAAGTAGGCAGAGAGGCAGGCAGAGAGAGAGGAGAGAGGAGGAAGCAGGCTCCCCGCTGAGCAGAGAGCCCGATGTGGGCCTCGATCCCAGGACCCTGGGATCATGACCTGAGCCGAAAGCAGAGGCTTTATTTTTATTTTATTTTATTTTTTTAATTTTATTTATTTATTTGACACAGAGAGAGAGATTACAAGTAGGTAGAGAGGCAGGCAGAGAGATAGGGAGAGGAGGAAGCAGGCTCCCTGCTGAGCAGAGAGCCCGATGCGGGCCTCCATCCCAGGACGCTGAGATCATGACCTGAGCCGAAAGCAGAGGCTTTAACCCACTGAGCCACCCAGGCGCCCTGGACCCTTTTTCTGAAGAAGTAGAATTATAAAGTTGGCTTTTTTAAAAAAAATTTTATAAATGTTTAATGCAGGAGAAAAAATAATTTGTCAGTATGATGGCTTATTGATGGATAAACTTCGTAACATTTTCATTCTTGTCAATTCTCTTAGTGATGTCTGCAGATAGTTTTTTTTTTTAAGATTTTATTTATTCATTTGACACAGAGAGAGTGATCACAAGTAGGTAGAGAGGCAGGCAGAGAGAGAGAAGAGAGGAGGAAGCAGGCTCCCTGCTGAGCAGAGAGCCTGATGTGGGCCTTGATCCCAGGACCCTGGGATCATGACCTGAGCTGAAGGCAGCGGCTTTAACCCACTGAGCCACCCAGGCGCCCTGCAGATAGTTTTCAACTGACCAGCCAACAACTTGGATTTCATTAGAATTTATAGGATGATGGTTTTGCCGCTCTCAAAGAGGAGTCTCTTCTACGCTATCCAGGAAAAGAAGTGGATCTAATAAAATGTTGGTCCTCAATTTCTATCCAGTCTGAGGAGCATGTGCCTGAATACCTTACGGGTGTATTTAGCCTCTAATGCACTTGAACTAGGAAGCCTCAGAAGACAACACTCTCGTTAAACCAGTAATTGGCAATTAAAATAGAGAAACAAGACTGGATAGATGTTAGAGAGAGCTAAATTTGTAATCGCCTACTTGTCTGGACAGGTAGTTGTGAAGACAGGGGTTATCACTAATGACTTGAGCCCATGGGCAGGTCCTCTGAAACGTTGAGTTTCCTATGGTTACCGCCCTGATGACACGGTCCTCCCTCCAGAACATTCTGCAAGTTTGTCCTGATTGAAAATAACAACGATGCTGATGAAGAAAAAAACCCCAAAAAAACAAAACGAATATGACCCTTGATAACCCCGCACACGGATCATCATTCTGGAGTAGTTTGAGCCTCTATAAAAGCAATGCGGTGGGTCAAAGTGGTTTTCTTTATACTTAGAAAGCGCCATGCAAGGAGACCGTTCTTTTGCTCAATGAGACACACGTTTCAAGATATGAAATGTAGTCATTTAACCCTCCCCCCTCAGAGTGCAAAGAGTTTAGGAACTAAAATTGCATTTAATCATCAGTGTACAGATTGTACCGAGCATGCTGGAAACCCAGAACCTGTTCTGGGGAAGGCCATGATGAATGCTCATTTTTTTATATGCTGTTTTGCAGCTCATAAAGAGGCATCGTGTCCAAAATGAAAAAAGCCTTTAGAGTCAAGATTTAATAGCTCACCTCTTTTGGATTGTGGTTGACGGAAACTTGGACACAGCTGAGCGTAATTATGTTTTTCAGCCGCGTGACTTACGGTGCTGCAGATAGGGGTCTACTTCAAGATTCCTTGCCAAGATCTGGCTGAAAAGGAGCTTGGTGGTGGTTAAAAAAAAAAATAGTAATTAGGCTATTAGTTGTCCAAATGGAATAATCCCCTTAAGCCTTTTCAAGAAAAACATTTCCAAAAGGGTCAGGTGTATTTGAGATTAGCCATTATTTACAAAGGTGCTCAACCTTTTACCCAGGCTTCTGTAGGAGCTGGTTCTTTTTAAAAAGATGTTGGTTATGTGTGTCAGAAACCATCTTATTTTTTTTAAAGGGGTTCAGTACTGGTTCTCAGATCAAAAGCAGCCAAGTCCCTGGTGTCCCAGAAGCTTCATCGTAGATTTCTGTATTTTTCATCTGCACTAAGGGCTCTTCTGTGGACCTGGAGAAGGAATTGCCCAAGGGCCTTCTGTGGACCTGGAGAAGGAATTGCCCAAGGGCCTTCCCGGCCTCTGTTTTGGAGAAAAGCTAAGAACAAAGTAAAAAAGGGGGGGTGGGTAGTGGCCAGGGCTAATGGACTGTGCTTCTGGCCTGAGTCCAGGCCTCTGTTGCAGACCCTGGGGCTCAAGATCCACCCACCACCCCCTGATCCTCCCTGTGGCTCACCTTTTGGGTGTGTCTCCTCTTTAAGCTGGATGATCAGCTTTCTTTCTGCCTTTGTTGGAGCTTTTAGAATTGCAAATCAGCCACGCCTTACAATGTTCACGTTTTAAGTCCTGGTAATTGCTCCACCCCTCATAGGGGTATCATCCCGGAAAAAGGCATGATTACTTTCAAACGTGATTTTCCTTTCATTTTTCTCTACCCTTTCATTTAATGAGACACTTTGGCATTTTATCTCCTTGAACCAAAATACCTGGGTTGCTCTATGTCGGGTTTCTGGCTCAGAGTGGTGCAGTGTAGAGCGAGGAGTATGAACGTGACCGTAGAAGGAGCTGCGTCCTTGCTGTGTGATAGCTATGAGCTGATTTAGGAAGACTCGGTTTCCGGTGCCTCAGTTTCCCCAGCTGTTCAATGCCTCTCTTTTTCCGCTTCTGTTAGGGGCTGATCACAGGAGGTGGGGAGCTTATGTGGCAAATGTAGGGGGTGATAATTATCCCTCCATCGATGCTGCATGAACTGTTGGTAATGGTACGTTCCCTGAGCTATGCAGAAAATGATATTGTCTCACGTTTTGTTGTTTTTTTAAGATTTTATTTATTTATTTGACAGAGAGAGAGATCACAAGCAGGCAGAGCGAGAGGGGGAAACAGGCTCCCGCTGAGCAGAGAGCCCGATGCGGGCCTTGATCCCAGGACGCTGAGATCATGACCTGAGCCAAAAGCAGAGGCTTTAACCCACTGAGCCACCCAGGCGCCCATTGCCTTGAGTTTTAAATACCTTTGTATTAGGAGGACCAGCTAGTACAGCTAGACATCTTGGAGTCTCCTCTCCAAATGGCCCGTGGGAAGGAAATCCTGAGGTATCTACTGGATCTGAGTTTGGCCAGTGGAAATGTTATGTCATAGTAACAGATGCTATAGGATTAGTTTTATTTCCAACTCTGCATGGGGCTATAAATTGCTTCTTAAAATTTTATTCTCCAACACCATGATGTTTATGTTGCTATGGTGGTGTGTCTCTTGCTTGGGTGTCAAGATTGCCATTGAAAATAGACAGGCCAAAATAACAGCTTAACAGGTGGCTGTGCTTTGTGATGTTGTTTGTAAAGCTGTTTTGCAAAGAGGTCCGGTACAAGTAAATCACACAACTGCGTCCTTTACTGTATTTTATATCTTAGCCACGCTTTTTTTTTTAACATATTGCTCCCTTTCTATTTTATATATAGATTTTCCCTCTTTCAGCAGTGCCATACCAATTTCCTGTAGTAACACAAAGAAAAATTCCAGCTCATTTTATTTAGTGGTGGATGTCCTTTCCTTATTTGTGTAATTGGAGCCTTCCTCCTAAAAATAACCCTTCTTTTCTTAATGTGATTCTTTTTATAGCTGATGTATTCTTTATTTAAACGGAAGACCTCTTTTTAATGTGCCATTTGCATATACACATGTATGTATTATGCATTATATACATATAAGCCAGTTATAGATCTTTTTCCTTGTAGGGTGTAATCTTTAGTGAGTTTGGTAGTAGAAATTGTTCCCATTGACCTGTCATTAAGCTTTCACCTGCTATTAAATGATCATTTTCTTTCTTTTGAGATAAAATCACAAAAAGAACCTTACCGTTGAAACAGTTCAGCTTCCTGCCCACTGTAAGAATCTTTCCTAGAATAATCTTGCATGGTGATCATCTTGCCTTTTAGCTTAAATACCAGCATGGCAGGATGCTCACTCTTTTGGGGGGTGAGCTCAGAAGCCACGATCGTTCCTTGATGGTCCACCTTGATGTATTAGAAGGTCCTGTCTTATGTTTCGTTGCTGTCTGCCTCCCCAAACTTTCATGGCTGTTATTGATTTCCCCCTCTGTAGTGACACACGTATCAGCCACTTCCACATGCTGGCTCTTTAAATATTTAAGGAAACTTGTAATGTTGTCCTTTGGTTTTCTCTTCTACTGGCCTCACATCCACAATTCTCTCAGTGTCTCACCTTGGGAAATGGTTTCCGGATTCCCTCATCATTCCCATGGTTCTCCTTTGATGTGGCCATTTAAAAAACACTGAACACCCTGCTCTGACTTTCAGTAAAGGGTCCGATAGACACAGTGCAGACTTGCAGGCCATCCCATCCCTATCGCAACCACTCACCTCTGGCCCCTGAGACAAAAGCAGGCAGAGACAGTTAGTGAATGAATGGGGATGGCTCTCTTCTGATCACATTTTATTTATGGGTACTGAAATGTGAATTTCATATAATTTTCACACGTCACACGATATTATTCTAATTTTGATTTATTTCAAGCATTGAAACATGCAAAACCCATCCATCGCTCCAGGAGCATACAGGATCAGGCCTGGGCCGGGTTGGGCCCGAGATGTTGGAGGACAGGCCGCACCTGAGGCTCTGCTGATGCTTTAGCATGAGCATTGCCATTTTCAGAAGCTGCGTCAAGCTGCTGGCTGCTTCTGACAAGGTGATCACCTCCCTTAGGTCTCGGCAATCTCAGTCTCTGTACCGTGTGTGTGTGTGTGTGTGTGTGTGTGTGTGTGTGTGTGTGTGTGTGTGTGTGTGTGTGTGTGTGTGTGTGTGTTGTGTGTGTGTGATTATAAAAACAAGCAGCCTTATAGCAGCAACATTGATTACCATAGGACTTTGAAATGTAAATGGGATGAATGGCATCTGGTGATTTCAAGTTGGACAAAATGTTTTTGATTCTTGCTTCTGTTATTTACCGTGTTCGTGAATTCTCTTAGCTTAGTGGCGGATGTGATAAGCATGCCTTTCCATCTTTATCCAAGCCACCAACTTTTTGGTAACATCTGAATCACAAAACAGTGGTCATAACCCCTTAGCTCGGTGGCAGAAACCAGGAGGCATTTGGGTATAGAAATGAAGCCCCGATTCTATTTTCCTAAGCTTAAGAATGGATCATTCTCTACTTCCTCATTAGTTTTAATTTTTAAATACTGGTTCTCATTAGATGTTTTGTGAAACCGTTTAACTGAGGTTATAATTTAGATGCAGAGGAAAAGATTTAGTAAATGGTGAAGCCAAATTTTTTTTTTTAGTATATAAACATTTAATTAAAATTATATATTTGTTTATGTGAGTATTTACTTAGCAAGGCTTTGCTTTTACAGGGGAAGGGAAAACACAGTGGGCCAACATTTGTGGAACATTCTAGTGTGCCAGGACCATTATGTTAATTATCTCATTTCATCCTTATAGTCATTATCTAAGGTGGATCCTATTATCTGCGTTTTACAGATGTGGAAAGTGAGGCTCACAGGATTTGTTAGTCACCCAGAGAGTCAATGGCAGAGCTGGATTCAAACCTAGGGCTCTTTACCATAAATTCCATCTGTTTTCTCCAATAGCACCATTGCTTTCTACAGCCAGAGAAGTTGACATTTGTTCATTAGCAAGTCAGTTGTATCACTATATAGACCATTGATCCTAAGATGGAAATGTATTCCTGAATTATTTACTGGAATGATAGATTTTGCAGTGTATATCCCAGAAACTGTGATATAAAATGAGAATATTGACCTTCTTCTTGGGAAGAGACTTAAAGATCAAGCAAAAACTATTTGCTTTTGCCATTCTTTGGTAAAACTGGAAACATAGATACTATTTTAGATTACCTTAAAGCTATTATAAATCTTGAGGGAAATCTTGATTGTTTTTAGAAAGCGTCTATATTTATCTCGACTGTATCTTGCAACAAGGCACTTCAAGATGTCATATGAATATTCAAACACTAATAGAGCCTAGATAAGAACGCGTGATAATCTAAAGATACCGTTTAAGACAGGGATTCAAAAATACATTACTTCAAGTGAAAAAGGAAGTCTCGTAAATAAGTTTTTTATAATTCACTATGCATTCTAATTCCACTTATCTCTGGAGTCCTTAAAAGCTGATTTATAAAAGGGAGATGAAACAAATTTTCAGAATAAAACTGTGAAGCCCAGGAAGTAAGATGTACTTAATATTTTAATTGTGTGAAATAGATTCCTTCATCATAGCCAGTGCTGGGAATGGCAAAACCTTTGCTGAGATTATTCCATGAGGGAGAAATGAGGCTGTGGCTTTCAGGAGCTGGTGGCCACTCATACTTAGATTATGAGCTCCTCCGAGGGTCATGATTGTCCTTCTTTATTAACTCCCCGCTGGTCACGTTTCTTTCCTTCTTTCTTTCTTTCTCTCTTTCTTTCTTTCTCTCTTTCTTTCTTTCTTTCTTTCTTTTTTTAAGATTTATTTATTTATTTGAGAGAGAACGAGAGCGCAAGCAACCATAGTGGAGAGGGGCAGAGGGAGAGGGAGGGAGAAATCCAAGCTGACTCCACACCACGCGGGGAGCCAGATACAGGGCTTGATCTCATGATCCTGAGATCACAACTTGAGCCAAAACCTAGAATCAGATGCTCAACTGACTGTGCCACCGAGGTGCCCCCCTGCCAGTCATTTGCGGTGCTTTACACACCATGCTTGCTTAGTGGAGGTTGGTTAACAGCTTATGGTCATTTAAATTCAGATCCAATTTTTTGTGTTGATTGTGATTTGGAAAACAGGAAAAAAATAGATTTCTCTTTTAAATTTTTTGTTTTATATTGAATAATCAATAGGTATGAAGCAATACGGTCATGAACCCATTGCCCAGTTACTAAGTACAATGATGCAAGTTCATTGAACATTCTACCTGCTCCTCCCTGATCCCATGCTCTCTGTGCACATGGCATCATGGAGGTCATTTGCAACAGCTTGCCGTTATTTTCTATTAAATGTTTGTTTTGAGCTTTTTTTTTTTAAGATTTTATTTATTTAATTGACAGAGAAAGAGAGAGATTACAAGTAGGCAGAGAGGCAGGCAGAGAGAGAAGAGGAAGCAGGCTCCCTGCCGAGCAGAGAGCCGGATGCGGGCCTCGATCCCAGGACCCTGAGATCATGACCTGAGCTGAAGGCAGAGGCTTTAACCCACTGAGCCACCCAGGCGCCCTGTTTTGAGCTTTAATTCACATAAGATTCACTTTTTAATATGTATTTATTAATTTATTTTATATATAGAGAGAGAACACTAGCCGGAAGGGCAGAGGGAGAGGGAGAGAGAATCCCAAGGACACTCTATACCAAGTGTGGAGCCTGATGTCAGGTTTGATCTCACAACCCTGAGATCATGACCTGAGCCAGAACCAAGAGTCAGATGCTCAACCGACTGAGCCACCCAGGTGCCCCAGAATTCACTTTTAAAAATTTTTTATTTATCCATTTTAGAGAGAGAGAGAGAGAGAGTGTGTGTGTGTGCATAAGTTGAGGGAAGGGAGGAAGGCAGAGGGAGAGGGAAAGAAATCTCAAGCTGACTCCAAGCTGAACGTGGAGCCCATCACAGGGCTCAGTTCCACAATCCTGAGATCATACCTGAGCCCAAACCAAGAGTTGGATGCTTAAATGACTGAGCCACCCTAGTGCCCCCAAATTCACTCTTTTAAATAAGTGTACACAGCAGTGGTTTTAATTTTTTATTTATTTTTTAAGATTTTATTTATTTATTTGAGAGAGAGAGACAGTGAGAGAGAGCATAAGCAAGGGGAGTGGGCAGAGAGAGAGGGAGAAGCAAACTCCCCGCTGAGCAGGGACTTACTCCCAGGACCCTGGGACCATGACCTGAGCCAAAGGTAGACTCCCAACCCACTGAGCCACCCATGCGCCCCCAGAGCAGTGGTTTTAGAATATTCACGAGGCTGTACAAGCATCACCACTACCTAATTCCAGAACATTTCTATCACCCAAAAAGAAACCCGATACCTGTTATAACTCCCTTTTTCTAGCCCTTGACAACCAAAATCTGCTTTCTTTTTTTTTTGTAAGATTTTTATTTATTTGACAGAGAAAGAAACAGTGAGGGAAGGAACACAAGTGGGTGGGTGGGGAGTTGGAGAGGGAGAAGCAGGCTTCCCGCTGAGCAGGGAGCCTGATTTAGGGCTCCATCCCAGGACCCTGGGATCATGACCTGAGCCAAAACCAAGAGTCAGATGCTCAACTTACCGAGCCACCCAGGCACCCCAACATCTACTTTCTATCTTTATAAACTTGTATATTCTGGGTATTTCATATAAATGGGATCATATAATATACAGCCCTCTGTGCCTGGCATCTTTCCCTTAGTGTAGTGTTTTCAAGGTTCATCCGTGTTATAGCATGAATTAGTACCTCATTCCTTTTTATTTTTTTATTTTTTTAAATTTTTTAAAAGATTTTATTTATTTATTTGACACAGAGAGAGATCACAAGTAGGCAGAGAGGCAGGCAGAGAGAGAGGATGAAGCAGGCTCCCCGCTGAGCAGAGAGCCTGATGCGGGCCTCGATCCCAAAACACTGAGATCATGACCTGAGCCGAAGGCAGAGGCTTTAACCCACTGAGCCACCCAGGCGCCCGCTCATTCCTTTTTATGGCTCAGTAATATTTCCTTGCATGGATATACCACATTTTGTTTATCCAGTCATCAGTTGAGGGACAGTTGGGTTGTTTCCCCTCTTTGGCTGCTATAAAGATGCATGTACAAGCTGTTGTTGGAAAACCGATTTTCAGATCTTTTGGATATATACCTAGGGTTGGAGTTGTTGGTCGTATGGAAATTCTGTTTAACTTATCGAGGAGCCGCCAAACTGTTTCCCACAGTTGATGCCATTTTTTACATTTTCACAAGCAGTGTATGAGGGCTCCCATTTCTCCACCTCCTCTTTAACACTTTTTATTTTCTGTCTTTTTGATTCTAGCCATCCTAGAGGGTGTGAAGTAGTATCTCATTGTGGTTTCGATTTGTATTTCCTTAATGACTAATGCTGTTGAGCATCTTTTTCACATACTTATTGGTTATTTGCAAATCTTGGGGAGAAACTTCTATTCAAGTTGTGTGTCTTTTTATCTTTGGGTGGAAGAGTTCTTTTTGTATTCTGCCTGTTTTAGACCCTTATCAGATACATGATTTGCAAATATCTCCTCCCATTCTGTGGGTTGTCTTTTCACTTTCTCGATAATGTTCTTTGAAGCTCAGACATTTGAAATTTTGATGAAGACCAGTGTATCTATTTTTACTTTGGTTTCCTGTGCTTTTGGTGTCATGTCTAAGAAACCATTTTTTAACCCAAGGTCACAGAGATTTACACTTACATTTTCTTCTAAGAGTTTTTTAGTTGAAGTTCTTACATTTAGGTCTTTGGTCCATTTTGAGTTGATTTGGTATATGATATAAGGTAGTGATCCAAATTCATTCGGTTGCCTGTGGCTTTCCATTTGTCCCAGCACCATTTGTTGAAAGGCTGTTTTTCCCTTAGTATTGCCAAGCTTGCTCTTTTCTCCCCAACATTTTGACCCTGAAATTGATGCATATAACCACAATTCAGTCATTTTTATGGGTGTATAGTATCCTTTTTTAATTTAAGTATTTATTTATTTAAGCGATTTCTGCACCCAGTGCAGGGCTTGAACTCATGACTCTGAGATCAAGAGTGCCATGATCTTCCCACTGAGCCAGCCAGGTGCCCATTATGGGCTGGATAGTATCCTTTATATGAATCTGCCAAAATGTAGTTACCCATTCTTTGATCCATGCACACTGGGTCTTTCCTAGAGTTTTGCTTTTATGAACACTGCTGCTGAGAACATTGTTGGAATTATTTCTTACTACCCATGTGTGAGAGTGTCTAGGAAATACGCCTAGGAGTGTAGAGTTACACATATGTTTTCCAAGGTGATAGTAATAGTTTATGCTCCTATCAGCAATGTGTAAGAGTTACATTTGAGAAAACTCAGTTTTTATTGTTTTTTTTTTAATTTATTTTTTGTTTAGTTATTTCACAGAGGGAGAGAGATCACAAGGAGGCAGAGAGGCAGGCAGAGAGAGAGAGGGGGGGAAGCAGGCTCCCCGCTGAGCAGGGAGCCCGATGCGGGCCTCTATCCCAGGACCCTGAGATCATGACCTGGGCCGAAAGCAGAGGCTTTAACCCACTGAGCCACCCAGGTGCCCGAAAACTCAGTTTTTAAACGTTCTGTTTGTTTAGTGTCTTTTTGAAAACAGTCACTACCTAAAGGAAAGTTGCAGTACTTGCAAGTAAAATCTGCCTTTTAGACTTCTGATATTTGATTAGTAAGAATTATTTTAAACGAGTGAAAGGTCAATAGCCGGAGAACCATACTAGTATGTGATTAGTATCTCTTTAATTTTTAGATATTAGTGTGAGGCTTAAACAGATCTTTGGCTGGTTGAGGTGGCGAAAGTTTTTGCTAATAGTAAATGAGCATGTGTGCTACGTCACGGCCGGCCTCCTATTGCTCGCCGGCACAGAATCTGGAGCACGTTTGATATAGCAGTTGGCAGAATCAGGGTATGGAGGGGTGGGAGTGTGCTTCCTTTTCTTGGCATCCATGTATTAGTACACAGTGGTTAGGCTGAGACAAAATTGCATCCACGATGATGAGACACATGTCCTCTCTTATCCTGTAGTATCACGTGAAAGAGTTGACTGTTGACAAAGTTGAGCCCATGGTGCTTGGAACCTTGAAGCAGATGGAAATGCCTTCTCGGGTCAGACAAATCCATGGGGGTCGCTCCTGGGAAGTACAACATGCTTGTGCCAGACCACCGGTGTGGCCCAGGCAGATGGGTGTCAACAGGGATGGGCATGAGGAGGTGACCAGAAGCCCCTGGAAGGCAGATGGATGGAGCATGCTGGCCTCTTGCCTGGCAGCATCAGAGGAGCATGTGGGCAGGTGCTCCAGCTCAGGGTGGGGCATAGTGACAGGATGCCACTTATGAAGCAGGAGGGAGGGTGGGGGGAAGGGTGGTTGGCAAAATGCTCCCCAGCCCTAGGGGCTCTTGAGTAGGTCCTCAGCCCGGTATTAAAGAACCTGGAACTAGAATTGTTCCTAAGGAGGCAACTTGGTCTCAGGAATTAGTTGATGTTGTGCCCAGTGTTATAGACTGAACGTTTATGTCCCCCCCCAAATCCCTATGTTGAAACCCAATCCCCAATGTGATGGTGCTTTTTTGGAGGTAGGGCCTTTGAGATCCGTCGTGAGTGGGATTTGTGTTTTTTTGAAAGAGACCCCAGAGAGCCCCCGTGAGCCTTCCATGGGAGGACATAGCACGTAGCTGTTTATGAACCAGGAAGCAGGCCCTCACCAGACGCTGAATCTGCTGGTGGCTTGATCTTGGACTTCTTAGCATCCAGGAACTGGGAGAAATAAATTTATCCACCCCCCACCCCCACTTTTTTTTAAAAGTAGGCTCCACACCCAACGGGGGGCTCGAACTCATGACTCTTGAGATCAAGAGTTGCATGTTCCACCGACGGAGCCAGCCAGGTATCCCTTCCCTTTTCTTATATTGTCTCTCGTTTGAAGATTTCTTTCTAGAGCCGCCGTATGGTTTCTCCATTGCGGTATTTCTCTGTAATTAGTTGGTTACTGGATATAATTTCAGTGTATTTGAGAATATGAGAATGACGGAAGAGAAGTGGAAAGCGTAGAAACAGAAGAGATGATAGTGGAGAATTAAATGTACTGTTCCTCTTTTCCAGCATGAAATCAAAACCGGAGGTTAGATCATTCAGAATGAGAGCATTCAGTGTTTTCCAAACTGCTTATCAGACTGACTTGGTATTATGACCTGATTTAGTACTCCTGAGGTGAGAATAAAGAATTCATATTTTTAGCAAACACTTCCCATGAGTATAATAACCAAATATGGATACTGAACTTAAACCGTCTTTATATAAAGCCCCCAAGTATGGCCCATTAGCTCAGCTAAAGAATTATTGAATATATTTTTTTAAGATTTTATTTATTTATTTGACAAAGAAAGAGATCCCAAGTAGGCAGGGGGGTGGGGGTGGGGGGC
>LNAC01000328.1:261171-273103 GCA_002007465.1 Ailurus styani | reverse complement strand
GGTGGGGGGCGGGGGGAAGCAGGTTCTCCACTGAGCACAGGGCTGGATACGGGGCTTGATCTCAGGACCCTGAGATCATGACCTGAGCCGAAGGTGGAGGCTTTAACCCACTGAGCCACCCAGACACCCTGAATTATTGAATATTTTTAGCGTTCACACATACACACTTTATAATACTTAACTTTTTTTTTTTTTTTTTTTTTAAGATTTTACTTATTATTTGACAGAGAGAGACACAGCAAGAAAGGGAACCACCAGCAGGGGGATTGGGAGAGGGAGAAGCAGGCTTCCCGCTGAGCAGGGAGCCCCATGTGGAGCTCGATTCCAGGACCCTGAGATCATGACCTGAGCCCAAGGCAGAGGCTTTAACCCACTGAGCCACCCAGGCGCCCCAAGATAAATAAATAAATCTTTAAAAAAATTCTGATTAGCACTATGGCAGTAGAGAATAACGGGGGCAAAGGAGAGCCTCTTTCTATAGGGTGTTTCCTATGTGTCATAATCTGCAGTTGAATCGCATTCCATTTCCCAAGTATATTCTATGGCTTTCTGCTTCCGTATCTTTGCACGTTGTCTCCATCTGTTAGGCTCTTTTGCTGCCTTGCATTACTGTCAAATTCTACCTACTCCTTAGCTCCCACTTAAATGCTGCGTTCTCAGGGAAGGTTCTGCCATCTCTCTAGTCATAATTCAGTCCTCTCCTGCCCTTTTTTTTTTTTTTAAGTAAACTCTGCCCCCAATAAGGGGCTCAAACTCATGACCTCAAGATCAAGATTCATGTGTTCCGTGACTGAGCCAGCCAGGTGTCCCTCTCTTTCCCATTTTTTTAAGCTCATGACCCTGCCCCCCCACCTGGGTTCCATTAGTTGTAAGATTCCTAATAACAAGACCCCAGTCCCATTCTTCTAATCCTATGGGTCAGTGCAACCTCTTTGATAATACAAGTCTACGTCCATTTAAAGTCCTCCTGGGCAGACTTCTCCCAACCTCAGCCTCTGCCCCTCCCTTGCATCCTGGGCTAATAAAATGTTGGCTGTTACCGTTACATGGACATGGTTATATAATGCCCTTAATACATGAAATCTAAAATGGTACATCTTTTGGAACCCAGAAGTTCACCGTGGGTTCAAGCTTTATTCTGTCTGAAGTTTTACAACATTTTCTGAAGTTCATGTTATATTTCTCTTTCTTCTGGATGATTTTCAAGGGGCTTTGGTCGAAAGCGGTCAAGTCCTGACTGAGACGTGGTCACTCGGCTGTAGTCACATCTTTCAGAATGAAAATGTTGACTTTAAAAATCACACTTGGGCGCCTGGGTGGCTCAGTGGGTTAAAGCCTCTGCTTTCGGCTCAGGTCATGATCTCAGCGTCCTGGGATTGAGGCCCGCATTGGGCTCTCTGCTCAGCAGGGAGCCTGCTTCCTCCTCTCCCTTTCTCTCTGCCTGCCTCTCTGCCTACTTGTAATCTCTCTCTGTGTGTCAAATAAATAAATAAAATCTTAAAAAAAAAAAATCACACTTGGGCACCTGGGTGGCTCAGTGGGTTAAGCCTCTGCCTTCGGCTCAAGTCATGATCTCAGAGTCCTGGGATCGAGTCCCGCATCGGGCTCTCTGCTCAGCGGGGAGCCTGCTTCCTCCCCTCTCTCTTTCTCTGTCTCTCTGCCTACTTGTGATCTCTCTCTGTGTCAAATAAATAAATAAAATCTTAAATAAATAAAAATCACGCTTGCCTGAAAAACACACCTGAATACTTTCTATATTTATTATACATGTAAAAAGGTACTTTTTTTTTAACTTTCATTTGCTCGTAGGAAGGCACAGCAATATCAGTGTTATGTATGGAATAACATGGAAAAACTGCATGTTTTTTTCCCCACAGTCCTGGCTGTGACTGGAGTCTTAGGAACACATGTACCAACTCTGAAAATTCACTTAACTTTCCAAATAAGGCTTTGTCCTTTTTTATACATAAATGTACGCCTCCTTTTCTTCTTCTTTTTTTAAAAGACTTTATTTTTAAGTCATCTCTACACTCCATGTGGGCTTGAACTCACAACCTCTCAAGAGTCCCATGAGCCAGCCAGGCGCCCCTACGCTTCCTTTTCGTTGTTCATATGTAATGCTATTTGATTTACAGTGGAGTTTTGCATAATTTCACCAACTACAAGATTAACTTACAGTGGGCGCCTGGGTGGCTCAGTGGGTTAAAGCCTCTGCTTTCGGCTCAGGTCATGATCTCAGGGTCCTGGGATCGAGGCCCGCATCGGGCTCTCTGCTCTGCAGGGAGCCTGCTTCCTCCTCCTCTCTCTCTGCCTGCCTCTCTGCCTACTTGTGATCTCTCTCTCTGTGTATCAAATAAATAAATAAAATCTTTAAAAAAAAAAGATTAACTTACAGTGTATAAAAATATACAGATGCATAAACCGAGGAAAAACAAGCTGGTTCTGGGGAGCTGTGGCACGTGGAGTCTACTTCTGCCTAGATTCCTTGCCCCCTTTGCCCCCCACCCCCATTAGGGCTCCCAGGTGCAGGGATGCTGAGGCGCCTGGGTGGGGTCCTTGCCATATTTGAGAAATTCGATGTTTGCTATATCACATTCCTCTCCTGCTTAACGGGGCATCTCTGTCGCCCTTCAGGAAGAACTTCTATCAATGATCTAAGCTGCCCTTGAAATTGTCCCCACATTCAGGACCCTCCTGGTTCTGGAGCTCAGTGCGGTGTCAGCAACGAAGGCAGAGGCACAGTTAATTTGATCTACATCTCATCTCTTGGTTGCCAGCCTTCCCGGGTCTCCTGAGGCCCATTGTTCCACAACTTAGAGCCTTTAAAGCCCCAAATTGAATCTCTTCTTTTTTTCTACAAAGTTCTGGATGTCCTTTGCCGTGGATCATATTTATATTTGCACACTTTTGAAATAACTTATCATCAGCTGTCCTGCCGGTAGCCTACCTTTGGGGTCATTACCATTGCAAATATTTCCCTGATATCCTGCAGACATGGAATTTTGACCGCTTAGTCGGTGAAGTGAGGCGACATATTGGAGAATCCTTTCCTTGGGAAGTGTGTGTCATAAATCTTTTCACCCACAGATAATTTGGGTCTTTAGGCTTCTGGACACATGACTTCATCATCAGGAGATGATTAGGCAGTAGATGAAGGTCTACTTATTGCCTCGCAGACTATACAAAGCCTCCAGAATACCTATTTTTATTAGAGGCTAAATTTCTAATTTGCCCAGTTGGTTTGTTTATGGCTGTGCTGCTTGCTGGTCCTGGAAGAAGACAATTTTACATTTAAATGGGATATTCTAACTTTTCTTAGTAAGTAGTGACCTAAAAATTACAATGCGTGGAGACGGAATTTCAGTGTTTTATGCAAAAAGTTCTATGGCAAGAGAATCCCATTTTTCATTCTTTGGCTAGGTAGGCAGATTTCTCTACATGTCGCATGAAACACTTTGGCTGGAAGGGGAGGAAACAAACAAGAAATCAGCAGCCAAGTATGGGGTCGTTTTAGGAATCCTGCTTATTAGTAGTATGATCATGATGAAAACAGATGCCCTTGACCACAGGGCATGGATACGGTGATCCCTTCGGTTGTTGTTGAGGATTAGGTTGGAGTTACAAAATAACTAGTTCTTTCTATGCCAGCTGATCTGGTAAGGGGCAGAGGATCCTCTGGCCCAGATTTAACACTGGGTTGCCGATTCAGTGAAATTAAGCAGGGACTGTGTCTCGCAACCCCGAGTCAGAGCTTGCTTAGGGAGAGAAAAATTGTGAAAGCAGAGAGAAAGATGGCCGTGCGAGGTTGGAAAAGATAGGCAGGTGTAGCAGCTGAGGGGGGAAAATAGGTACATATGGTAGAGAAATGGAACTCTCAGCCGCATCCCATTGGCACTGATTGTAGAAGTTTCCTATTTCTGGGGTGGAGCATAGACATGGCGGATTTCCTAGGAAGACAGATTCGTATCTAGCATACAGCACCTCAAATTGCTGTACCAGTCTCATGGATCCTTTTCTGTGTCCTGCCTCTAGTTTTGTGGTTTCCGTACTTGCTTCAAATGTTAAGAGCTAACTAAGACTTTCCTACCTGCTAGGACACTTCCTAGTTTTGACCTTAAATAAGAGACCAGGAAAATTCTGAGAAAGGGAAGACCCTCTTTTTCCTGAATTACACAGTCAGTTGACTCCTTAGACAACAAGAACAAAAAACCCGTTTTGTTCCAGAATGATCCACGGGTGTCTGCACTTAAGGCACAGAGTTATCAGAGGCAAGTCTCGCTTTCATTTTGCTTTTTGCTCCTGGGCCTGACATTAGTCTGTCTTTTGATCCTTAAGCAGGTGGCAGGAAAACAATGCTTTTCAGAGTGGAGCTAAAAAAAAGGCACTCTGTGGAAGGGAATATATTTTATTGATCAATGATTCGTGAGTCTTTTTTATGACATGCTTGGTATTACATATGATTCAAAAACCTTCAGAGGAAGGTTCTTGGGAAATACTAAGTCATGGCCTGTCGTCATGCTCCTAAACACAGCCAGACACCTCGGAGCAAAAATCTCTATGTGCGGCCAAGTTTCTACATTCTCGGGGGGCGTACAGAGATTAAGCAGTTCAGTTTCCTGCTTGTGTAAACTTTATTTACATGGCATTTCCTGACATTTCATATATTTTCTCATCCTAGAAACACTTAAGTGTCTCAGGACTGAGGCTTACTTTCCAGTATTTCTTTGGATCAAACCATTTGTTGTTTGCTTGTATCTGTACGTAGTGGAAAGAAAGTCAGTAACACCTCATGTGGGTCCTAATTCGTAATGAAGCTAGTAAGAGTCTCATCAGCCATGAGAAGTATATGATCCACAACGTCACCTAGGACGTACTCGGCTCCGGTCTCTTTGGGCTCTGCAGGGTCCTTGTGGGGGTGGAGGGGGGGAGGATGGCACTTAGTTTGGGAGACCTCTGTCTGTCCCTCTCCCACATAGGCTGGGAGAAGGCAAGATTTTTTTTTTTAAAGATTTTATTTATTTATTTGACAGAGAGAGATCACAAGTCGGCAGAGAGGCAGGCAGAGAGAGAGGAGGAGGCGGGCTCCCTGCCGAGCAGAGAGCCTGATGCAGGACTCGATCCCAGGACCCTGAGATCATGACTTGAGCCGAAGGCAGAGGCTTGAACCCACTGAGCCACCCAGGCGCCCAAGGCAAGAATTCTTCATTGTGGCGCTAGTGAGGACGTGGCAGATGGGACAAGAATTGTTAGTTTTTTACCCTGTGTTGGACTCATCCACACAAACACCTCATATCTAGGATGTATGTCTTTTACCTGGCTGCCAAAGACTTGAAACAGAGGACGGTAACTTCCGGAACCCATTTATGTTGTTTCAAAACCCTTGTGCGTAGTGTGGTATTGAGAGAGGAAGGTTGTGCTGCTACACAGCCCTCACCCAGGTTATGACTGTTCTTAAATCACTTTGCCTGAGGCTGTCGTCTTGTGTGGCCTGAATGAAGTTCCTTTATTTCCTTTTTTCTTTTCCAATTTGTATTTAAACTCTAGGTAATTGTTTTTCTTTTCTTTTTAAAGATTTTATTTATTTGACAGAGAGAGAGAACAAGCTGGGGGAGAAAGAGGCAGAGGGTGAGGGAGAAGCAGTCTCCTGCTGGGCAAGGAGCCCAATGGGGGGCTCCACCCCAGGACCCTGGGATCAGGACCTAGGCCAAAGACAGACGCTTAACCAACTGAGCCACCCAGGCACCCCTAAATTCTAGGTAGTTAACATACTGTGTAATATTGGTTTCAGGAGTAGAATTCAGTGATTCATCACTCACTACAACACCTAGTGCTCCTCACAAGTGCCTTCCCCTAAAACCTGTAACAGCCCACCTCCCACCCACCTCCCTTCATTAACCCTCAATTTGTTCTCTCTTATTAAGTGTCTCATATAGTCTGCTTCCTTCTCTCTCTCTCTCTCTTTTCCCCCCTTCCCATATGTTCACCTGCTTTGTTTCTTAAATTCCACATATGAGTGAAATCATATGGTATTTGTCTTTCTCTGATTGACTTATTTCCCTTAGCATGATATGCTCTAGTTCCATCCACCCGTTTGCAAATGGCAAGATTTCTTTCTTTTTGATGGCTGAGTAATATTCCACTGTAGATATATGCCATATCCTCCTTATCCATGTATCCATCAATGGACATTTGGGCTTTTTCCACAGTTTGGCTATTGTTGATAATGCTGCTACAAGCATTGGGGTGCATGCACCCTTTCGAATCTGTATTTTTGTATCCTTGTAAATGCCTAGTAGTGCAATTGCTGTGTCATAGGGTAGTTGTATTTTTAACTTTCTGAGGCCCTTCCATACTGTTTTCCAGAGTGGCTACACCAGTTTGCATTCCCACCGACTGTGTTAAGAGGGGGAGAAGTTACTTTAATCTTGAAATGTGGCAAAGATGTAGTGACCATCTAGTAAATATCAAGTTCTGGGAATACAGGGGTGAATGAGGCAGCAAGTCCTTCCTTGACGGAGCTCACAGTCAAGGCAATTATAGAGACCTTCCAGAAATAGTATTGAGAGGCAAATTCCACATGTAGGTGATACATGAGGGTGACAGGAAATGACCTCAAATTGAAGTTAAGATTCACAGTATGAGAGATGAGCCAAGAATCTATGAACCCTCAGAACCCAGCAAGTGAGCCGGTAGAATTTGCAGGAAGTATGACTCAATTGTGACTGTAATGAAGAAGGCTTAAGCCAAATCATCTGAAGAAACGACATGCTAGCATATGCTTCGAAAGAATAAAAGGAGAGACAGAGAAGAACAAAACAGCATGTTCTCAGGTCCCTCCCAGGAAGAGAGGTCAGAGACCTTTGACATTGTCTAAAAACTGTTGTGTAGAGTCCGGGGGTGGGGGGCAGGGGCGGGAAGGAGGTACAAAACAGGGCTTTGGAGCCAGACTAAGTTTGAATCCCAGTTCTGCCACTTCTTATTAGGTGTTTGACCTTGAACAAGTCACTTCAACTCCCTACGCTTCAATTTGCTCTTTCTTAAAAGTGGGCTGAACAGCAATGGTTGTGTGTATGTGCCTAAGTGTAATACACGTTTAGTAGGTGTTAGCTCTGCCAACAGGGTTGGAGCTCAGATTTGAACCCAGCTGTGTCTTGATTCTGTGACTTCCAAGACTTCATCATACTTGCCTTTTTTTTTTAATATGGAAAAGATGATAAGGAAGAGCTGCATTTTAATTGTATTCCTGTTCAATTGCCCACTGTTTTGATAGGTTGAACAAAGTCCATTGATTCTTCATGGAGGAGTGCTTGCTAGAGAGTGTGAGTCAGGCATCTGCATTATTAACTTGTCCAGAAGCTTTTTGTGGCAGATTGATTTAAAAAGCCCCCAACAAAACAGAGGATTTTATTTAATAGAAATATTGTCAAGATGGCACTGAGATTTGGATTTGGCTTTCAAATCATGTGTTACAAGTCAAATAAAGGTCTTTTCCCCTGACAGACACGAGGCCCATGATGTATTGAAAATTCCGTCATCTCCAGAGTCCTTGTGTGGGGGAGGCGATATTCACCTGCAGCTTCCTTGTGACCCTGTTCAGCAGGTGTGGCTTTCTTTCTAAGGGTGAGGACAGGCGCTCCGATTAGGGAGTCGGTGTTGGTGGCTAAGATGTTCAGCCTGCCAGGGTGTGTGGTGTGCCTGTGTTTGAGGATGGGTGTGCGCCCAAGGGTGTGTCTGTGGGTTTCTGTCCAAAGGCAAAGGACGAATAGGAGGAAGTTGCTAAAAGAAAGAGGAGAGCTTCAAAAGCAGACTCTGGATTTGTATCCAGCCTGGAAGGAATACCCAGCCCCAGTTCTGCCTGTAGAGAGTTGCCGTGTTATTTTTTTTTTCCATTTTTTAAAGATTTTATTTATTTATTTGAGAAAGAGCACAAGCAAGAGAGAACATGAACAGGGTGATGGGCAGAGGGAGAGGGAGAAGCAGATTCCCCACTAAGCAGGGAGCCCGATGCGGGGCTTGATCCAGGGACTCCAGGATTATGACCCGAGTGGAAAGTAGACGAGACGCCCAACCAACTGAGCCACCCAGGTGCCTCGCAGTGTTACTTTTTGGATGTCTTTATCCTCACTTACGTTCCATACCGAAACATCCAGATTGGTGTTATAGGAGAGGTTTTGAGTAGATTCCTTGCAACCCTGAAAGTCACACTTCTCTGAAATTGGTTTAACACCAATCCAAACTCCACTGGTATTCCTGTTACATTTTATAGCTATTCACATGCGCCCCTTAATAAATGATCTCTGTGGAGGAAGAAGAATCACCAGTTTGTTGTACAGGAGGAGGAGACCCTCAGAAATGGCCAGAGTTTATTCAAGATATGCCACCTGGGGCGGCTGGGTGGCTCAGTGGATTAAAGCCTCTGCCTTCAGCTCAGGTCATGATCTCAGGGTCCTGGGATCGAGGGCCGCATGGGGCTCTCTGCTCATCAGGGAGCCTGCTTCCTCCTCTCCCTGTCTCTCTGCCTGCCTCTCTGCCTACTTGTAATCTCTCTCTCTGTGTCAAGTAAATAAATAAAATCTTAAAAAAAAAAAAAGATATGTCTCCTGTTATGGAGGCACATTGCGTCCACAGAAATCCTTGCTATGGGCAGACTTTCTCTCTCTCTCTCTTTTTTTTAAATTTTATTTATTTATTTTTCGGAGAGAGAGGGAGAGAACTCAAGCTGGCAGAGTGGCAGGCAGAGGCAGAGAGAGAAACAGGGCTCCCTGCTGAGCAAGAAGCCCGATGTGGGACTCGATCCCAGGACCCTGGGATCATGACCTGAGCCGAAGGCAGCCGTTTAACCAACTGAGCCACCCAGGCATCCCTAGGCAGACTTTCACTTGAAGGGTCAGCAAGTAACTATTTTTGGCTCTATAGGCCATAACGTGTCTGGTCACAATCGTTCATCTCTGCTGTCGTACCTCAGAAATGGCCATAGACAGTGGTTTAATGGAATGAATGTGACTGTGTTTCAATAAAACTTTATTTAACCAAATGTGCCACTAAGCCTGCAATCCCTGGTGTGCTGACACCTGCATGGATTATCATAAACTTCCTGGACCCCTGAGAAGAATGAAAAACATCGGGCTCCCTGCTCAGCGGGAAGCCTGCTTCTCCCTCTCCCACTCCCCCTGCTTGTGTTCTATCTCTCGCTGTCTCTCTCTGTCAAATAAATAAATAAAAATATTTTTTAAAAAAGGAAAAGCTTGGTAAGGGTACCCATGTTCAATACCAAACAAATTAATTGATGGTTGAATTCTTCTTACTCTGAAGTTAATTTTCACATGCCAGCAAGGTTCTCAGTAGCGTGTTTCACGTGTTTCTCCTCTATAGCAGACGCAAGCGTGAGATCTCTCAAAGTCCTTAATGTCATCCCAGGTGACTCTTCTAATCCTGAGCAAGTCTGCCATGATTACTGTGGTAGATGTTCTCCAGGTTGTCTGGGATGAGACCACACGAGTCTGTAGGGCTTTGTGGGGTTGTGAGACCCTGGCTACTCTCTCCCGCAATTTACACTTTCTCACTACTGAAACCTCCGCTGACCCCACCGCTGTCACAAAAAGAGTGTGGGCCGGATTTGCCATATTTTCAAAGTCATCCTTCATTGCACATGAACATTGGCTGCACCCCGAGCTTGGCTGTGAACTGATTATTCTCACCAGGACCTGTTAACACAAGTTCCATCACTCCCAAGACTAAAAATAAACCATATTTAACACTTGGAAACAAAATTCCAGGCGAATATATAATCGGATTTGATTGAATCTTCGTTGAAAATGTTAATGGTAGAATCAGATGCTTACCTTTAAGATAGAAAATTGCATTTTTTCTGTGAGTGGGTGGATAGAAATCAATTCCACCTATCCGTTGATATAATCAGAGATTGATGGATGCCTCAGCATCTGAAATGACACTAGTTCGTTTTGTCTGAGGGCATCTTCTCACCCCCCACACACACCCCCACACCCCCCTCCCATGCCATGGAGGGACAGTCTTCTATTTAAATCAAGTTGCTATGCTATAGGATTTAGGGATATTTAGTGTTTGTGTGTCCTGCTAGTGCCTGCTCTGATAGAGAACCAGGCTGTGCCTAGGAGATACATATATTAATTATAGTCGTTTGCAAATAATGGGATTATAGATGACTTCTGTGATTTTCCTGTGTTTTACAAATGTTCAATAATGAATATATATTACTCAAGAAAAACCATGCTGAGGCTTTCAAAATTTTTTTGAACGTGACCCATAGGATGAAGCACATTTTACAACCTGACCCAGGACAAACCTGCATTTATGTGTTTATGAAATTAAAACAAGAGTTTCATAAAACAGTAGTTAATCTTTTTGCTACCTGTCCTTACCTCTGATGGTTTTTTCCTACTTGTCTATTCCCTTTTATCGAAGGCAAGGAAAGAAAGGAGAGGGTGTGGGTATCGACCGACTAAAATCATTTCATGAGCTACTGATGGGTAAATTGAAAAATACTGACTATAGTGCAGTGGTGCCAGAGTCTTTTATTTCATGGGTCAGTAAAATCTCCGAAGAAATTTCAGTGATTGATGTAAGATCGTCCACTTACGATGTTGCAGAAAAAGGATGTTCTACAACTTATCTCATGATTCTCTCATTAATTTTTCATGTTTGTTTTCGTGATTTGGGGGAAATTTTCATGTCAAAGTGTCCTTTCTTTTATGAAAGAGTATTTCAACATGACACATTGAAAAGGGTACAGTTTAGGGATTTCAGTAGTGAATAAATTTAGCTTTGTGACAACAGACTGCACTCGCATTGTTTTTTTCCCTCTGGCAATGAACCTGTACGAACTTGGCGATACAATAGCATTTAGGAATCATCGAGGAGTCATCAGTGTTGCCAAAAGAGCATTGCTTTGGAACAACACAATTTCAGGAATTGGTTCTGAATCCCAGCCACTTGGGGCACATCCCTCAAATTTTCTGAGCCTCATTCTGCCCATCTGCAAAGGGGGTACCTTTCCAAGGTATAGAGATTTATAAAGAGTTTAAGACAGTTTCAGATACAGGGGAGTTTATGAACGTTAGCCTCTCAGGATCATTCCCTCCCTCTGCTGCATTTGATGTGAAATCCCGGAACGTTGGAAGAAGTCTGTTTTGTGTTTCTTCTCCGTGATGATGTTCTATCCCATTAAGGCTCCTTAACACGAAAAACGCTTGTGTGTTTGTTTCCTGTCCGGTCTTACCCCTCAAGTTTTCCCCCTGCTGTCACCTCCTGTCCTCCTGTTTCTGCAGCAGCTTTCAGAACAGCGCCGCAGCTGGCCGGAAGTTTGGTGTTAGGGTACGATTAGAAAAATTCCTTGATAGCACAGTGAAGTTGCAGTTTTTATTTTATTTTATTTATTTTTTATTTTTTTTAAAGATTTTATTTATTCATTTGACACAGAGAGAGAGATCACAAGTAGGCAGAGAGGCAGGCAGAGAGAGAGGAGAGAGGAGGAAGCAGGCTCCCCGCTGAGCAGAGAGCCCGATGCGGGCCTCGATCCCAGGACCCTGGGATCATGACCTGAGCCGAAGGCAGCGGCCTTAACCCACTGAGCCACCCAGGCGCCTGAGGTTGCAGTTTTTAAACTGCAGTTTTTCAGCTGCGGTTTTGGCTGGTGAGGACTTGGAAGTTGAGTGGAAAACTATGACTAGGGAAAGGATGTGCTTAAAATAGATCTCACGCGCCCTCTGTTTAATTACTTGGTAATTTGTCAAACAGACTGGTTTCTGTGGCCTTGATGGCTGATAGAGGTTTGTCCCTCACCACACCGCCTCTTCAGAGCAGGAGCACAGGGACACGCAGAGTTCGCACATCTCCACCCGTACTTTGTGTGCTGGGGCTCAATGCCGACCGCTTATTCTTTTTTTTTTTTTTT
>LNAC01000328.1:250503-261083 GCA_002007465.1 Ailurus styani | reverse complement strand
ATTAGAAAAATTCCTTGATAGCACAGTGAAGTTGCAGTTTTTATTTTATTTTATTTATTTTTTATTTTTTTTAAAGATTTTATTTATTTATTTGACACAGAGAGAGAGATTACAAGTAGGCAGAGAGGCAGGCAGAGAGAGAGGAGAGAGGAGGAAGCAGGCTCCCTGCTGAGCAGAGAGCCCGATGTGGGCCTCGATGCCAGGACCCTGGGATCATGACCTGAGCCGAAGGCAGCGGCTTTAACCCACTGAGCCACCCAGGCGCCCAAGTCCTGCCTTTCTTGACAGCGGACTGTGTGTATATTTCAGCAGCAACACCTTTATTTAAGTCTCCTCTTGGTGCCTGCGTAGCTTAGTCGGTTGGATGACTGACTCTTGGTTTTGGCTTGGTCACGATCTCAGGGTGGTGGGAACGAATCCCGCCTTGCGCTCAATGCTCAGTGGGGAGTCTGCTTGGGATTCTTTCTCCCCCAGCCCCTGCCCTAAAAATAATAAAGTCTCCTCTCTTTGGCAGATGTCTTTATCAGATATTTTCAGTTTTGTCCAGAAACCGACCACACCCACGCTACCTCCTGTTTCCCCGGTGGATTCGCTCTCCAGGAAAGTTCGGACCATCTGAAACTCTCAGGAAATGAGCTGGGTGTTCCTGGTAAGGGAGGTTTACCCAGACCATGTAAATGTTTCTAGAATGTTTCCTATAGTCAGAGCTAATGTTTCTCTGGGCTTGCCGTATTCCAGAAACTTTGTTACCACACTTAGGAACATTATCTTGTCTAAGCCAAGAAAAAATAAATACTTCCGTTCCTTGACTTCTTGAGAGATCTTTGTAAACGTCAGCTGTCATAGTGTGTTCCACCTACTGATTTCAGGTACATGGGGACTGTTGTTCTCTTGCAGCTTACCACTGTTTATTAAATGATCATTACGTGCCAGGCACTGCTCTGAGCACTAAGGATATGCAGCAATCTAAAACAAACTCCCTGCCCTCTGGTGGGGGGGTTGGGGGGAGAGCTTCAAATACAATGTCAGGGAGAGATTAAAAAAAAAAGCAGAGTAAAGGGGCAGAGAGTAGGCATGGGGAGAGAGATGGGAGAAGGTCTTTGATGAGGTGACGTTTGAACGGAGACCCAGATGAATCACAGAATAGGACTTGCAGATGTTTGGCAAAAGGGCCATTTGCTCCTGCACCAAATAGGTTTCCTTCTTCTGCTTTTCTTAAAAAAGATTTTATTTATTTATTTGAGAGAGAAAGAGAGAGTACGAGCCAGGGGAGGAGCAGAGGGAGAGGGAGAAGGAGACTCCCCGCTGAGCAGGGAGCCTGGATATGAGACTCGGGGC
This sequence comes from Ailurus styani, assembly GCA_002007465.1. Taxonomy (NCBI): domain Eukaryota; kingdom Metazoa; phylum Chordata; class Mammalia; order Carnivora; family Ailuridae; genus Ailurus; species Ailurus styani. The sequence continues at coordinate 259,745 of LNAC01000328.1, read as the reverse complement.
TCCATCCCAGGACCCTGAGATTATGACCTGAGCCGAAGACAGAAGCTTAATGGACTGAGCCACTCAGGCGTCCCTTCCTTCTGCTTTGATTTTCTTCTTGTCTTCTCCTTGCCATCACTGTCAGATGTGGGCTTAGTGGAGCCAGACCGAGGGAAGCCAGCTCTAGAAAGGAGAGAGAGCTACAAGGCATCAGCGGGCAAATGGCATTGATTAGGACAGGACTCCGCTCTCTGGGAGACGGAGCCGAGCAAGGCGGGGGCCCAGAAGCAGAAGTTCTGGCTGGTTTAAGAGAAAGCGTTGATTTTAAGCAGTTTTGAAGCAGGCAAGAGCTCAGTGCTTAGGACCAGCCTGCAGGTTGGGAATGAGTCTTGCAGCCGCCGTACTTCATGCCGATACCTCAGACTTGGAGCCAGAGTCCAGTGTCCCCTCCCCATGTTTACAGAGGATGACCAGAAACTCCTGTGCATTTCCACTGAAAGCAGTCTGTCTTCTGCCGCTCTCCCTCATGCTCACTGCCCACTGCACCCGTTGATTGCCTCCTCTGGCCGAGAGCTCAGTGGCAGAAGGAAGCCCCACCCACACTCAGGCAGAGTTTCCTCATCCGGCCACAGGCCTCTTGCATCACCTGTAGATGCCCCTTGGCAAAGTGCTGTAATCTTTGTTTGTGGAGGTGGACCCAATAGCCCAGGGTCTGGAGTCAGACCGCCTGGTGTGAACCCTGCCTTTCCTCGGGCGAGTTACCCTATTTCAGTTGCTTCATCTGTAAAACAGGAATAATAACAGTACCTACCTGGTAGGATTGTTGCGAGATAAAATCCACAGAACGGTTCTGGCCTCATAAGTGTTTGGTTCTGGCCTCATAAGTGTTTGTACTTTTTACGTATCTGAATCCCCCGCCTAAACTGTGGAGCCCTCGCGGGGCTGACATTCTATTGCAGGACGCGGACTGTAAATTAGCAAACATGGAAATAAATAAGATGTTTTTAGATGGTATTACGTGCTGTAAAGAAAAATTAAATTAGTCAAGTAGTCACGCAGTCAAGAGTGACCTAAGGGGTGTGTGTATGTGGGGATGGGGAGCATGTGTTATTTTTATTTATTGTTTTTAATTTTTTAAAAAAAGTTTATGTATTTATTTGACAGAAAGAGTGAGAAAGAGCACAAGTAGGGGGAGAGGCAGGCAGAGGGAGAAGAAGAAATAGGCTCTCTGCTGCGGTGGGGAAAGGGCGCTGATCCTAGGACCCCTGAGATCATGACCTGAGCTGAAGGCAGACGCTTAACCCACTGAGCCACCCAGGGGCCCCACCTGTGTTATTTTAAATAGGATGGGTGGAGAAGGCTCTTCTGAGGATTTGACATTTGAACAATGATCTGATCCATGTGACAGTCTGGAGGACAGTCGTCCCGACGGAGGGATCAGCGAGTGCTGGAATGACCTTGGTGTGTTTGGGCAGGGAAGCGAGTAAAGGGGAAGCTGGGTGCACCAGCAGGAGAGCAGGAAGTGGTAGAGTAGGGGAGGGAGAATGAAGGGAAGTTGGGGGGTACACTTAGGGCAGACTGTGTAGGGCTTCGGAGGGCGGCCAGGAGTTTGGGAAATGTCCTCTTGCAGGGGGAGCCACTGAGATTCGTAAGCAGGGGAGTGATGTGATTTTTATTTGTATTTATTATATAATATATATAAAATATAACTAGCTATGTATAATTATATTTTCTGTTTGCCAGGTGGAAAGTTGAGATAAGAGTGGGAATAGGGGGGCGCCTGGGTGGCTCAGCGGTTTAAAGCCTCTGCCTTCGGCTCAGGTCATGATCTCAGGGTCCTGGGATCGAGGCCCACATCGGGCTCTCTGCTCGGCAGGGAGCCTGCTTCCTCCTCTCTCTCTGCCTGCCTCTCTGCCTACTTGTGATCTCTCTCTCTCTGTCAAATAAATAAATAAAATCTTTAAAAAAAAAAAAAAAAAAAAAAAAAGAGTGGGAATAGGGGTAAAAGTCAGGGGCGCTAGGGATTCTTGGATTTTCGTGGATGCTGAAGTAAAGGGGATTTTCCTGACAGCTTTTTTGGGGAAGATGGGGAATCAGTAATGGGATGAATTGTGTCCCCTCAAACTTCACATCCACCTGGAACCAGGGAATGAGACCTTATTTGGAAATAGGGTCTTCGTAGGTATAATTAGTTAAGGACCTCGAGGTGAAATCATCCTGGGTTGAAATCTAATGACTGGTGTCCCTCTCAGAAGAGGAGAGGACACAGAGAGGCACCGAAGATGCCACACGTGAAGACACAGGCAGAGGGACCGGAGGGATGTGGCCACACGTCCAGGGACGCCAGGGACGACCAGGAGCTGGAGGAGGAGAGGAAGCATTCTTCCCGAGAGCCTTCAGGGGAAGTATGACCCTGCTGACACCTGGACTGTGGGCTTCTAGCCTCCAGGACTGTGGGAGAGTACATTTCTGTTGCTTCAAGCCCTGCAGTCTGTAGTATTCTGTTAGACCGACGTACCTCCTAAGGGTGTTTGGTCTTAGGAGATCTGCATTGGGGTGGGGTGGGGTGGGGGGTATGGTCTTATCAGGAGCGTGGGCAGCTCTGTAGACCTCCCTTGAAGGCAGGGAGCATTGTATTACTAGGAACTTGAAGGAGCCCTGGGAGCAGGAGGAGGCTTCTGATGAATATGGTGGACCAAATGATTGAATGAATGAATGAATGAATGGGTGAATAGGCCCAAAACTGGGCCGTTAGATGTGATAATCCCAAGTGGCCATCTGTAGGGCGTGGGCTCTGCTTGTCAGCTCAGCCACCACCCCTTCTGCTGTCTGCCCTCTAAACTCCTGTGGGTTGAGTAACCGGATTAAGGTCTTCCGTTAGAATTCGGGTGCACAGGACAGAGTGAGGGCCTAAGTGACTTGCTAATGCATGGTAGCTGTGGGTTTTAGGATCTGGACTTTTAATATCGATTTTCTGAGCCCAGAGGTAATTTCTCCTTCCTCCCTTTTCTATGTTCATTAGCTAGGTCAACTTAGGGGAAACTGGAGGAGCAATCCGGAAGCGCCCTCCTCAGCCCCAGCAGCAAAGAGCAGTCCAGCCACAGGCTTATTGCTCCTGATCTTTTTTGGGTTAGCATTGAAAGTGCTGAAAAGGGACAGGAAGCTCCAGGCCATGACAATTTCACTGTATTGTAAATCCTGCCCAAGGTCCATCCCCTCTGCTCCTACACATTCTCTTGGCCTGTCTTACAGAAAATGTGTATGGGCCGAGATCAAGCCTTTTCTTTTCTTTTTTCTTTCTTCTTCTTTTTTTAATTAAGCTAATGGACTGCATTCTTGTGTGAGACACGGTTCCAAACGGTGGTGCCCTGGAAACCTGGCCCTTAGTCGTGGCGATTCGAATTCCTGGCTGTGTCCGGAAGCACAGCGGGTGCTGAATGAATGCTGCTTTTATTGAAATCAGGGCTGAATTGGCAAACTAGGGGCGTGTACCTGGACGGAGGCAATTTCTGTGTCAGTTTCTCTCCTGTGTCATTGATGAGCGTCCTAATGTTGATTTTGTTTTTTAATCAAACACTATATTTAGTCAATTAAAAAACCCCTAAAACCACAGAATACGAATCAAAACAGCTGTGTTTGCTGTTGGCGTGGCCGTTTGTTCCCCTCCTCATCCTGGACCAGGGTGTCTAGCACCCCATTTGTAGAAACAAAAGTTTAGAAATAAAAAGGATGACTTTTCTCCCTGCAGCTACCAGTGACAACCCACAGCCTCAGCTCAGAGTATTTATTTAATTTTGTGTCTGGTAATGGGGCTCAGAGATAATTTTGTGAAGCAGATGTGTGAAGATCTGATCATTACGGGAGCTCATTTCTTATAAAAATAAATGTAGTCTCCAGCCTTGGGCAGGGGGCACGACATTACTCTTAGAGGCTTCCTTGGTAAGTGTGCTTGGATATATTCATGGACTGCGAGAAAGCTTTTGGAGCCTGTTTTCCAATTTATCACCTTTTGCCACATTTCTTGCTTGTAAGTATCCCAGCCAGAGATGAATAAAGAAGGATAAAGAAAAAGACAAAATGGAACAACGACGACAACAAACAAAGGAAGCAAAGAAGGAAATAAAAAACCCGAGAACAAACACCTCTTCCCCAGTAGACAGTATAGAAAACTCACGAGCTAGGAGGAAAGTGAAAAGTCAAAACAGCAAGAACACAAGCTTCATTCAGGTGATCACAGGACATTGGCAGCCTGGAGCAGAGCCAGACCGAGGGTGAGGCCAGTGAGACGTGCCTCTTGGGCACAAAAAGCTCATAAATAGTATTTATTAATGCAAGATGCTTAAAAAAATCATAAGTAGTGCAAATACTTCACAATGAACAAAATATTAAAATGTCCAAGGCAGGATCTCACTCTGCGCTGGCGAACTCGACCTCATTCACCTCCCTCTAAGCAAAAGTGAGGTCATTGAGAGCTTGAAAGGAAAAGTTTCTCATTCCTCTACGCCTGGCTTTGCTCCAGGTTTGAACTCCAGACCAGCTCTGTGACCTCAGGCAAATGACTTAACCTCTCTGAGCTTTTTTGTAAAATGAAGAGAACACTTTCCGTTCTCAGGGCTTCTGGGTGGTTTAAGGATTCTGCTCTGGGTGCAGAGTAGATTCTCCACAGACGGCAGCTTTAAGCCTCCTTCGTCACTATTCGCAGAGAAACAAGTTCTGCAGGAGACCCAAGTAGGTATCACGTAAGTGCACAAGCCTCTCACACAGCCGTCAGGGTTAACGCAGCTTTGTTTTCACTTCGTAGGATGTATCAGAGTAGAGCCCTCCGTGCCTATGCTTTGAACACTCATAGACGCGTTCAACTGCTAAGTAACCCATTTCCTGTTTAGTCATAGCTTCTTGCCTGGGCCTCACCACGGGCCCCAAGTTGTCATCTCTGTACCTCCCTCTCAGAGCCCCTGAGTCTTCTGAAGCCATCTAGAAGTTAGGTTTCCTAGTGGCTTTTGTCGATGAAGGTCTCCCTGGTCATTGTCCGTCTCTCCTGAGCCGATTTCTACACCTGGTGATTTCCTGGGTGACGCCTCCCCCTTATTGTCCCTTGAACTGCCCACAGTCCTGAGCTGGCCTTTGATTTGCTCCACGGAGATGGAGCAAATGTTCTTATCGCGTAAGGCTGAAGCTGACAGGAGCAGAGTGGAAATCAGGGAAGGAGGGCGCAGTGGGAACGCGGTTAATATTTGATATGGGAAGCTGTCAAGCCGCTCACTTATCTCTCCCAATTGTACAAGGGGGCTGGAAACAACAATTTCGTTAGGCTCCCTTCTGATCTGATTGGAGCTGCAGGGACTAGCCCTTACTTTACTCTCCTCGTTGGTCCTGAGGATTCAGAAGGAGATGGGAGGACGGCAAGAGAGCACTGCTCAGACACCTCACTAGACTTTGGGGGTCTTAGTCATCACTCATGGTCTGTGCGTGTTGAATATTCACGAGCTTGCCCTGCGCTTTGTTGAGGGAGGCAGTGGGAAGTAGGAACCACACATTTCTGGTTTCAATCTTGTGCGCTTTGGATTTAAGCTCTTCTTTTCCACTTAATTAGTTAATAGGAATTTACTGAGTTGGTGCAAAATGATACAAAAGATAAGGCAGGTGGGATTTTTGCCGCTGAAGCATTTAGGTTGGAGTTGGGTGGAATAAATTCTGCTCGAGCCCGCGCCCTAGGCTCACTCCTTCCTCCTCGCTGCCCTAGAAACGTTGCTTGAATCTGGCCTCTCCTCTTTCACCCTCTGGGCATTTGCTCTTGCTTTTTTAGGGCAGTCCCTCATTTTCTGCCCGCTCCTTTGAGAGCCCTGCTGAGCCATCTTGGAGCCCGAGGCCAAGAAAGCTATGTGTCCCTCCGTGCACTTATCAGAAAATCCTCCCATATTGTGAGCCGAGTGGGAAAAGTTAATAAAAGCTCTACAATATTAAAAAAAAAAACCCCACCAATATATATAAAGCCTCATGTTGTTCAGTCTGTTCCCATATCATTGTCAGTCCTTAGACTCACCCAGCGGAGTGGGGGTGGAGGATCCGGAGGTGGGGGGAGGTTTTCACGGCCAGTTGCATAATAAGCCAGGGTTGTAAAACAAACAGCAACAGCCTGTCTTTATTTACAGTTTGGATTTTTTTTTAAAGATTTTATTTATTTATTTGAGAGAGAGAGAGAGAGAGCATGAACAAGAGGGCAAGAGCAGGGGAAGGGAGGAGCAGAGTCCCCTCTGAGCAGGGAGCCCGAGGGGCTTGATCCCAGGACTCTGGGATCAGGACCTGAGCAGGACCTGAGCATGACCTGAGCCGAAGGCAGATGCTTAACCGATGGAGCCACCTGGGCACCCCTGGATTTTTTTTTTTTTAATTGTGGGTTTTCTTGCATTAATTTTGATCTTAAGGAAATATTGCATTAAAGTAATATTTATCTGGATTGCTGAGCTTTCTGGCACCCCCTCGATTTTGTATCTCCCTCGTTCATCCTAATCCTGGCTCTGGTCTGCTGTGAGAGCCCACTCCCAGCTGTCATGTTCACAGCTGCCAGCTACCTTCCTAATAGACCAATGGTGATTATATCACTTGCATGGCGGCTCCTGATTGCCTAAGAAATCCAACCCCCTTGGCTTGGCTTCAAGCCCTGTCACAGCCTGGTCCCCACTCACCTCCCCAGGGCATCTGCCTCACCTGGCCAGGTTCCTTCTTCACCTAGCCCCTGCAAGGCTCCTTTCTGCCTCTGCTCCCAGAGGCCTTCACCTAAAATATCCCTGCTTGGCTCTTGAGCCCCCCCCCCCCCCCCNNTGGGGCTCCTCACGCCTGCTTAATTGCTCCGTTTCCCCTACAGAAAACTGTTCGCTTCCACTCGGATTCCTATCTCGTCCGTTGCACTCACTTTTCCGCTGTGATTTATCTGTTTACCTGTGTCCCCAGTTACACTGCCTGCTTCTTGAGGAGAGCAACCGGGCTTTCATGTCAAATGAATAATGAATACAATTTTGGATACAGCGAAAAAAAGCAGGAACAGCAACTATGAAATAATCCATTAAAAACAATCAGAGGCAGGGAGGGCACTGGTCTTAAAATATGGAGTCGAATCTTGGCTCTGTCGTTAGTGGGCTTTGTGACGCTAGATATTTTCAGAGTTTTACGGTGAAAACTTCCAAACAGAAGCAAAGGTAGAGAACCCTGTGATGAAGCCACGTGTGCCCACCCCCAACTACAAAGGTCAGCTCATGGCCAGTCCAGTTTCTTGTAATGCCAGGCCCTCCGCCCCCAGCCCTGGATGACTTCGAAGCTGATCCCAGACAACCTGTTTTTCCACATGTAATTATTTCAGTAAGGACATTAAGCTTTTAATTGATTGCAAAACCTCAATATGAACGAGGTGCAAAGAAGAGCTCCCGGTGGGTCGGAATCACTGGGAGGCCTCACGAAGCGAGTCCTGAAGAATGGAGATGGGTTTAGGCAAAGGAGGTTTGCAAGCGGGAAGCTGTGAAGTCATGTGTGCCACACGTGGCCCGGAGACTGGCTTAACCTACGTGGGGCAGGGTGGGGAGCAGTGCGTGGGAAGGAAGGCCAGCCGTGGAGCAGAGGGGCTCCCAGCCACCCCCCACCCCCCACCATCTGTGCTCTAGAGGCCGCCTTTTGGAGGGATGGGGATAGGCTGGGAAACTTTGCCTGTTATTTATTTATTTTAAAGATTTTATTTATTTATTTGACAGAGATCACAGGTAGGCAGAGAGGCAGGCAGAGAGGAGGAAGCAGGCTCCCCGCCGAGCAGGGAGCCTGATGACCCCAGGACCCTGAGATCATGACCTGAGCTGAAGGCTTTAACCTACTGAGCCACCCAGGCACCCCAATTTGTTTGTTTAATTTTATATTTGCTTATGCGTTCATTCATTCATTCTTTTTTATTTTATTTTTTTAAAGATTTTTATTTATTTATTTGTCAGAGAGAGAGCACAAGCAGGCAGAGTGGCAGGCAGAGGCAGAGGCAGAGAGAGAGGAGGAAGCAGGCTCCCTGCTGAACAAGGAGCCCGATGTGGGACTCGATCCCAGGACCCTGGGATCATGACCTGAGCCGAAGGCAGCCGCTTAACCAACTGAGCCACCCAGGCCTCCCATTCATTCTTTTTTTAAGGTTAGCTCTAGGCCCAACGTGGGGCCTGAACCCAGGACCCCAAGGTCAAGAGTCCCGCCTTCTACTGACTGACCCCCCCCCGGGGGGGCCTTTTCCGTTTATGTTATCCGCCTGTTACCACGAAGGGTTGCCCTCACCGTTGTGACATGGGGCTGAGGACTGTAGTAATAGTTACTTAGCCCCCTTCAGCTCTGTCTCCGGAAGCATTTTCCTTGTTAACTAATTTCTCCTCTGACAGCGAAAGGGATTAGGACAGGCGCATTTGAAGGAGCTGGTGCCTATACCAACCCATCAGGCTTTCGTGGGGGGAAATGAGGACTCGGTTTTCCATGCTGGGCCTATACTAAGGTGACCTGGCAGCTGCGCATTTTATCCCACTGGGTTTAATCCTTACTATGAATAACAGAGGGAAGCTTTGTTATTCATGGGGGTGGATTTCTGCTGCGGAGAGAATTAGCTGCGATCTTGTTCGGAAGGTGCCTTCTGAAGCCATGAGGTCTTTGAACTGTGCATAAATAGAGGCCCTCATTTAGGTATTTGGAACATAGGGCTTCAACTGCTCCCCAAGTTCCTCTCAGGTGTCTTTGTTTGGTCCCTCCCTGCTCCCCATTCCTCCAAAGTAATAGTTTTCTCCATAAAGCTTTAGGACCTGCCTCTTCAGCACTTTCTAAAACTAGGGCACAGCCAACCCCTTTCCTGGAGCCTTTGCTACCAAGAGAGGGAAGAAATTCTTCTGGGTCCAAGGGGGAAAAAAAAAATAATGGAAAGTAAAAGTAGGTAAGCCGAATCAGGATATCACCCAGAATTTAGGAATATGGCAAAGAGGATTATGGTAAAGAAATAATTTTGTTCCTGCTTAAGGTCTTTTTAAAATTAAGTTAGGAAAAACAGAAGAAGGACAGCGTAGAGTGAGCTTATTAATTTATTGCTCCCTGGAATCTCTTAGGACAAGACGTTTAAGAATCTCTAGAGGAAGGGCTGATTGTTTATACAAGGCTCAAAGCTCGCACACCCCGGTTCCCCTGCACAGTATGCCTTTCTGGGTCCTGGGAGCTGCGGATCTGAAGCTGGCTTTGTCTTTTTTTTTTTTTTTTTTTTTAAA
>LNAC01000328.1:227366-250411 GCA_002007465.1 Ailurus styani | reverse complement strand
GAGAGCCCGATGCGGGCCTGGATCCCAGGACCCTGAGATCATGACCTGAGCCGAAAGCAGAGGCTTTAACCCACTGAGCCACCCAGGCGCCCTGGCTTTGTCTTTGAAACCACAGAGAGAAGCCCCTTTCTTTGAAGGTGTTGATCTTCTGAAATTTTTACCTGGGATCTTAGCTAACACATCACTGTTTTGTGGGTTTGTTTCTTATTATTTTTTTTTCTCTAATGAGAATTTTTAAGATCTAGTCTCTTAGCGACTTTCAAATACACGGTTGTTAACTTGGGTCACCATACTGTACACTACATCCCTAAGACTTACTTATTACATTGCCTTGCTTGAAAGGCTTATTGACAATGATCCGTGGGCTTAATCTGGGTGCGCCCCCCCCTTGGGTCACTGCAGTCAGCTTGCGTCTCTCAGTGTATGGCCTTCTGTGGATTTGCTACCTAGAGTAAAAGTGATTTTCTCATCTGGGACCAGGTGTGCTCAGAACTGGGTTAGTTTTCCCTGACTTAGAGGACAGGGCACAAGTCTTCTTCAGAACCCAGAAAGCTGCTCTTTGTAGCTGCTTCACGCATACTTTATTTGGGTTTCTGCTTTCATCATCTTAGCTCCCTTTCTCCCCTTCACTGTCTAGAACCCCCACCAGGCCATTCTCCCCTCTCTTTCCTGGCCCTGTGATTCTAGTCCTTCTCAAAGGTCTTTCTCATCATCCACAGTCAAAATCACCATTAGGCCACTTTTACTGAACTGCCAAGGCTAGTCCATCCATCAGAGTCTCTATTGTTCTGCTCCTTTAAGTGATAACATTTTTATCTCTTTGCTCTTCCTCCTTGTCACCTGTGCACTGAGACCCAGGCAATTAAAACCATTGGGTCGTACTTATTTAATTTGCGCTGACCTGCCAAGGGGTGTCCGTGTTGACATAGCCGGGTCCCTCTCCTTGCCTTTTCTCCTCTTGCATGTTTGAGTTTGGAAAGGGTTGGTGTTTGGAAGAAGTTAAAAGTGACCCCAAGAGTTCTCTTTTGATGATGTTGATACACACTTCTTTTGAAGCCTGACATTGGGTATTGTTCATTTAATTTGGTGCCTGTCAGCTTATGCATTCTAATTACCCATTGGAAACCTTGCTGAGGACCCAAGATTATTTGTTAAACCGCCATTGGAATAAGCGTAACACTGTTCATTAAAGGCAGAAGGACTTTTTTAAAAAAAAGTAATAAGCATACTTCTGTATTTTCTTGGCAGATGTCAAAGAAAAAAGTCTTCCTGTCTTTGCCTTGACAAGACATCTAATACTGGGTTTTGGTTGCATGAGAACGTCAACGTGATAATCTAGAAATCTTGGAAAACTGAAACTGAACAACTTTCTCTGTTTAGGGGTGGGGACAGGGACAATGAATAAGTTATACACAGCTAGTTACCCAAATAGGCAAATATGAAAGCTCATTCATCTCATTTTCAAAGGTTAATCCTTTGATGTATGAATCACAATTGATGCTAAGAGGAAAGTGCTAGAAACATAAACTTTTTCCTAGGTTAGGTTTTGAACATTTTAAGTACTTAACTGTTTATCTTTCTGGCAGTGAGGGTAACACATTAGCCACTGATCACCAACAATTAACAAGACATCTTCAACAACACTTAACACCCAACTGAAATCACACTTCATTTTTGCTTTCATAATGTAGAAGTAAATTTAGAATCAGTTTCATGATTCTTGTGGTATTTTCCAAATTAAGGACTTGAGACATTTGGACACTGAGCTGTGTGAATGCGAAATAAACGTCTTTTTACTCTTGTTATTAGATACTTAAGAACTTAACTAATAAAGAAATAGCCAAAAGCCACAGTCTCATCTCCTTTCTCCTCAGATGGAATATTGCACAGGGGACTTTTATTTTTTTTTTTATTTTTTTTTTTTTTTATTTATTCATTTGACACAGAGAGAGAGATCACAAGTAGGCAGAGAGGCAGGCAGAGAGAGAGGAGAGAGGAGGAAGCAGGCTCCCTGCAGAGCAGAGAGCCCGATGCGGGCCTCGATCCCAGGACCCTGGGATCATGACCTGAGCCGAAGGCAGAGGCTTTAACCCACTGAGCCACCCAGGCGCCCCACAGGGGACTTTTAAAAAAATTGTGGTTAGGGGCACCTGGGTGGCTCAGTCGGTTAAGCATCTGCCTTCAGCACAGGTCATGATATCAGAGTCCTGGGATCGAGGCCCGCATCAGGCTCCCTGCTCAGAGGGAGAGTCTGCTTCTCCCTCTGCCTGCTTCTCCCCCTGCTTGCACTCTGTCTCCCTCTCAAATAAATAAAATGTTTTTCTTTCTTTTTTAAAGATCTTTTTAAAAAATTTCTTGGAGAATGAGAGGGCACAAGCAGGCACAGGAATACACACACACACACACGTGCGTGCGCGCAAGAGAAAATTTACCATTGTAACTTTTTTTAAATGTACAGTTCGGTGGCATTAAATACATTCAAAATGTTGTGTAACCACTGCCATAATGCATTCCCAGAACTTTTTCTTCATCCCAACAAAAACTCTGTCCCCATTAAACACTAACACCCCGTTCCCCCTTCCCGTAGCCCCTGTCAACCACACTTCTATTTTCTGTCTCTATGAATTTGACTTTTTTATTTTAGGTACCGCATATGGGTGGAATCGTAGTGGTTTTTGTGTGTGTGTGTGTGGATTATTTCACTGAGCATCATGCTTCCTACGTTCCATGTTGTACTGTGTGTCAGCATTTCCTTCCTTTTTAAGGCTGAGAAATAACTCCATTGTATGTATGTATCGTATTCTGTTTATCTATTCATCTGAATGGATAAGAGACCTCTATTTATTTAATTAATTTATTTAAGAAATAATTTAATAAAATGTGTTTAATTTATTAATTTTTTAAAAGGATTTTATTTATTTGTTTGACAGAGAGAGAGAGATCACAAGTAGGCAGAGAGGCAGGCAGAGAGAGAGGAGGAAGCAGGCTCCCTGCTGAGCAGAGAGCCCGATGCGGGCCTTGATCCCAGGACCTTGAGATCGTGATCTGAGGTGTAACTTATTAATTTTTTAAAAAGGTTTATTTATTTATTTGAGCAATCTCTACACCCCAGATAGGGCTCAAACTTGGCACCGCAGGATGGAGAGTTGCGTGCTCCAGCTACTGAACCAGCCAGGTACCCCAACAAGAGACTTTTATTTTTTTTTAAAGATTTTTTTTTATTTATTTATTTGACACAGAGAGAGAGATTACAAGTAGGCGGAGAGGCAGGCAGAGAGAGAGGAGAGAGGAGGAAGCAGGCTTCCTGCTGAGCAGAGAGCCCGATGTGGGCCTCGATCCCAGGACCCTGAGATCATGACCTGAGCCGAAGGCAGGGGCTTTAACCCACTGAGCCACCCAGGCGCCCAACAAGAGACTTTTAAAACATGAATTTTGCTCATCAGTGCGCACACACATGCGTGTGCGCGCGCACGCACAAGGTAACTGTGTGAGGTGATGTGTTAATCAATTTTACTGTAGTAATCATTTCAATATATATACCAAGTCCTCGTATTGTACACCTTATGTATATGCAATTTTTCTTTATTTTTTCTCTTTATTTTTCAATTTTATGTATTTATTTGTCAGAGAGAGGGTTAGTGAGAGAGTGTACCAGCAGGGGGAATGGCAGAGGGAGCTGGAGACTGAGAAGCAGACTCCCTGCTGAGCAGAGAGCCTGATGCGGGGCTCAATCCCAGGACCCTGACCCGAGCTGAAGGCAGATGCTTAACCCACTGAGCCACCCAGGTATCTCATATGTGACTTTTCTTTAAAAAAAAAAAAAAAAAAAGTTGGGTGCCTGGGTGGTGGCTCAGATGGTTAGGCATCTGCCTTCAGGTCATGATCCTGGGGTCCTCGGATTGAGTCCCACGTCAGGCTCCCTGCTCCTTGGGGAGCCTGTTTCTCCTTGTGCCTCTCTCTCTCTCTGACTCTCATGAATAAATAAATAAAATCTGAAAAAACAAAAAGTAAAATTGGGGTGTCTGAGTGGCTTAGTCAGTTAAGTGTCCAACCTTTGATTTTGGCTTGGGTTGTGATCTCGCGGTCATGGAATCAGCCCCCCCCCCCCCATCAGGCCCTGTGCACAGTGCGGAGTCTCTCCCTCCCTCCCTCTGCTCGCTCTCTTTCTCTCTTTCAAATAAATAAATAAAACCTTTAAAGAAAATTTTTAAAAATGTAAACATTTTATTTTTAATATGTCGCGCTTGGAAGTCTTTCCTCCTTCTAATTCCGTGCACTTCTTTCTCCTTGGGGATCATTTCTTGAGCCCCTGCACGATGCTAGGTGCTGAGAGCACGATGAACAGCCTGCACCCTGCGCTCAGAGAACTTTTGTCTGGCAAGCCGCACAGACAGGTGAACACCCAAGCATCAGGCAGAGGGGAGGTGAGAGACTGACTGCTGGAGAGGGACCACATTCACTGTGAGTGGGCGGGTGGCGGCGAAACCTGAGGAATGAACGGCTCCAGGTCACATGCAAAGTTCTCTTAACCATACGGCTAGAAATAGTCATGAACAGAATTAAAGGTCACACACGTAAGGAGAATCTGTCGTACTGCGATTGCTCCTCTCCTTGGCATGATGTCTTGTGAATTATTCTCAGGTTTTACCATCAAAAACTCCTCTGTCTGGGGTGCCTGGGTGGCTCAGTGGGTTAAAGTCTCTGCCTTCGGCTCAGGTCATGATCTCAGGGTCCTGGGATCGAGGCCCACATTGGGCTCTCTGCTCAGCAGGGAGCCTGCTTCCTCCTCTCTGGCTGCCTCTCTGCCTGCTTGTGATCTGATCGTTCTCTCAGTCAAATAAATAAATAAAATCTTTAAAACAAACAAACAAAAAAACAACTCTGTCCGAAAACAGGAGAGCACAACTTGAACTCAGTGGGCCCCTCAGTAGACAGGAGGTTGTGGGTATGCTACGACCAACTTGGAAGCAATATTATCATACATCGTACAACACTTAAAATGTCAAAATCTGTTCTGTGTATTATATTCTCATTTGTGCCTTCAAAGAATAATTAACTTCTCTATGATGGAAGAAGAGAGTGTTGAATTTGGATCTCCTGGCATTGAGTCCACTGTTTTATTGTCAGTGATTCTTAATATCCTGCATATAATAGCGTTTGAAATTTTTTGGCCGCTCTGCGTCAGCCATTGTTGGGCATTGAGAAGGTTCAGGAAAGCAAGTCTCCAGGGTACTGATCTGCATAGGATTTTGCTGAAAAAATTGTAGAACCGTTGTGCATTTGGGTGGTTATGGATGAGCTGAGGGCCACAGGTGGAATCTGGCCCATGTACTCCGGAACCTGAAAGAGCAGAGTAAGCCCAAATTAGCAATATGAGAGTTTCAGAGTCCCCTAAAGCATGCACCTCGTGTTCTACACACAATTTTTTTAAAAAAAGATTTTATTTATTTGAGAGAGAGCGAGAGCAAGTCTGAGTGGGAAGGAAGGGCAGAGGGAGAGAGAGAAGCAGGTTCCCTGGACCCAGGATCCCCAGATCATGACCTGAGCTGAAGGCAGACACCTACCTGACTGAGCCACCCAGGCGCCCCCTGCACCTGGTGTTCTAGATACCAGATCTATAGCTCTTTTATGTTCTGTCTGTTATGCTCTCCGATATGTATATTTGTCCCTAGTTTGACCATCATCTTTGGCATGTTTGTTTTGTAATCACTAACGCTTTATAAAAATCTCTTAGCAGTCTGCTAGGAACACACTGACAATCAGAACAGGAGAGGAAAAGGCATTTTCTTGATGTCTCTGTAGGCATGATATGGAAGGTAGACTCTTCTTGGCTTTTTATAGGTTGTGCTCTATGTTGCTGCTTGTGTGAGTCCATATGAATCTTAACTCACTTCTGTGGTTTTTGTGACCATCTTTTTGCTAAGGATTTCCCAAGGCATAGCTTCAGCCCCAGACACTTGCTAGTTTTCCAGCCACACACTGGATGCTTGGACCTGAATATCTTCATGGCTCCTCGCATCAACCCAAACTAGAATTTATTGTGACCTCCTTCCCCCAAACCAGCTTCTGCTCCTACGGTCCTTGCCTCTTCCAGTGATACCACCATCTTCCCAGGTGCTGAGACCAGAGGCCATCTGCCTCCCCTCTCCCACCACCTCATTAGATAGAGCCCAAGGCTCATTCTGTCTTCCAGATGTCTCTTTGATCTGACTTCCGCCACTTTGACTTCATTTTTGTCTTTTCCCTGGTTGCCTCCTCTTGGTTTTTGTCCTTCTCTAAATCATCTTTTCTTTTCTTTTCTTTTTAAGGTTTTATTTATTTATTTGAGAGAGCGAGCAGAATCAGGGGCAGGGGCTAGGGCAGAGGGAGAGGGAGAGTCAGATACCACACTGAGCAGGGAGCCTAATGCTGGGCTCGATCCCAGGACCTTGGGATTGTGACCTGAGCCAAAGGCAGACACTTAATCGACTGAGCCACCCAGGTGCCCCCACGCAAACAAATTCTTTAAAAAAACCCCACAAACAGCTTTCTTGTGCTATAATCTGTATAGCGTTAATGCAAGAGTTCTAGTAAATGCATGCATTTGTGCAACCATCCCTGCAATGCAGTTTTATAACTTTCCATCATCCCCCAAATTTCCCTCGTGCTTGTTTGTGGTCAGTCCCTGTACTCACCCCAATCCCAGGAAACTGCCAACGAGCTTTCTCTCTCTATAGTTTTGTCTTTTCTGGAAATTTCACGTAAAATCGTACAATATATGTTGTTCTGAGAGTGGCTTCTTTCACTCAACATATTGTTTTTGAGTTCATCTATGTTGTTGAGTGTGTCCGTAGTTGGTTCTTTTTTGATCACTGAGTAGTAGTCTGTTGTATGGCTACACCACATTTTGTTTACCCAGTTACCAGCTGATGGCTATTTGGGTTGTTTCCAATTTGGGGCTATTATGAAAATTCTGCTATGATGGATCATTGGTGTACAAGTCTTGGTGTGGATACGTGCTTCTATTCCTCTTGTGTAGATACACAGTAGAATTCTGGGTCAGATATTAAGTGTCTATTTAACTTTTGAAGAAGCTGTCAGACTGTCTTCCAAAATGGCCATTGGGGTTTATAGGGTAACCAGCAACGTAGAGCGTTTTGGTTTCTCCACCTCTTTGCCAATACTTGATGTTATCTGTCTTTTTGCTTGTAGCTATTGTATGGGTGTGGTGGTATACCACCATCATTTTGATTTGCATTTCCTGTGGTCTTTTAAAACTGCTTTCTACTGTACAATGTATTGTGTCGTATTGATATTTATTTCCTAATCTGTGAGCTACTGTAGGGCTGATCCATCCATCTGCAGAGTGCCATTGAGTAGGTGCCTGGTAAATACCTCAGTTTGTTGACTGAGTGAATGAACAAGCTGATATCTAGCATAAGTGGCCAGTTCTTTGTTATTTTTAGGTAACAGAAAACACTGGTAAATTATCTCCTGAGATGATATAAAAGTCAAGTCTCTTCCACTGAACACATTTTTTCCCATAGTTTCCAAGAAGCAATACCTTGAGTAAACTCAGTTTTTCTTTTTCTCTTCTTTTTTTCTTGTCTTGTCTTGTCCTTTCGTTTCGTTTCGTCTCAACTCGTCTCTTCCCCTTTCCCCCCTCCCCTCCCCTCCTCTATTTTTTATTTTCTCACCTCTTGATGGGAATTAAAACATACAGAACATAGCAAGAGAAGGAGGAAAGAAAGTCAATCTCTAAATGACTAAGAGCTTGTGGAATAGCTTGGGAAACAGAACCATTCGGGTCATTGGTTACTCCAAGTTTCAGGAGGGGAGGATTTCCATCAGTTCTGTGACTGCCTGCCAATTCTCCACTTTTCTTTAAATTTCGGTGGAGGTCTGCAGTCATTTTCTTTTTTTTTTTTTTTTTTTTTTTTTTTAAAGATTTTATTTATTTATTTCACAGAGGGAGAGAGATCACAAGGAGGCAGAGAGGCAGGCAGAGAGAGAGAGGGGGAAGCAGGCTCCCCGCTGAGCAGGGAGCCCGATGCGGGCTTCGATCCCAGGACCCTGAGATCATGACCTGAGCCGAAAGCAGAGGCATTAACCCACTGAGCCACCCAGGCGCCCTGCAGTCATTTTCTGTAAAGGGTCAGATAGTAAATATTTTAGGCTTTGTGGGCCAAGAAACAATATCAAGGATGTTGTGTAGGTGCTCATATGATGAAAGACAAAACAAATTTCCATGAATTTTTATTGATGAAATTCAAAACATAATAATAATTGGGTGCAGTTATTTGTAGTGCAGATTTACTAATGAGAAGAATAGAATTTTGGCAGGGGAGAATAACATTTTGCTTCACTGGAGTTCAGAGTTAGGGTTTCCTATCATCATGGTAGACACAGGGACTCATTATCGAACAAAGATTCCCTGAAAACACCATGGTCTTCCATCCTGAGAATTCATGTGTTTGCTGTGTTAGCTCCGATAGTGTTGGAAAACTTTTCACAGGGGAAGCAGATGAAGAGCATAGGCTCTGGAGTAAGTTTTCTTGGGTGTGAGTGCCAGAATGAAGACTCAATAATATCAGATCTTTGATTACTTACATACCCATCTAGAAGCTTCTGTTCCCTCATCTATAAAATGAGTAATCGTACCTCCTTCACAGGGATGTTATAGAGATTAAATACAGAGATTTAGAAAGTTATATTGTATATATTATTCTTCTTTTGATTTTCAGCCATTGAAAAATGTAAAACCGTTATTAACTCACAGGCAGGACAAAAATGTTGGCAGGCTCAATTTGACCTGCAGGACATAGTTTATGGACCCCTGCAGTAATATGTAAACTGGAATTATTGCCACTTATTTTAGAAATAATGATTACTTTTTTCTAATTGCAAAGCACCATATGCTCACTGAAGAAAACTTGGAAAAAACAGAAAAGCACAATAAAACAAAAGTCATCCAGAATCTCCCATTATCCAAAGATGTTATTGGTAGCATGTTACCATATATCCTTCCGGTCTATAGTGTACCTATGTGTGTGTGTGTATGCGCACGCGCGCGCACACACACACACACACACTTCTTTTTTAAGAGGTGGGGAGGGGCAGAGGGAGAGGGAGAGAGCATCTTAAGCAGACTCCACACCCAGCATGGAGCCAGACGTGGGTCTCAGTCTCACAACCTGTAATCATGACCTGAGCCAAAATCAAAAGTCAGACACTTGACTGAGCCACCCAGGTGCCCCTGTACACATGTTTTTTTTAATAAAAATAAGCTCATGCCATGTTTAATGCTTTGTGTATCTTTTTCACTTATTAATATATAATACATGCCATTAATATTCTTCTATAACCTTAATCTTAGTGGCTACATACTGTTCTGTTATATAGATGCATGAAAATTTACCGAAGTACTTCCTAACTACATTAAAGCTGTTTTGAATTTTTCACTGTTAGACATAACAGCTATAAACTAGTACATGTTTGTATACATCTCTGATTAATTCCTTGAGATAAATTATAAGATTTTAATCACTGGATTAAGGGATATCAACTTTTTTTTTTTTTTTAGAGAGAGAACATAAATGGGGGGAGGGAGAGGGGAGAAGCAGACTCCCCAACGAGCAGGGAGCCCAACGCAGGGCTCGATCCCAAGTTGAAGGCAGATGCTTAACCAACTGAGCCACCCAGGTGCCCCACGATATCCACATTTTTAAAGATTTGGTGTGTCTTGCAAAATTGTCCTCTAAGAAAGCTGTATAGTTTCCATTCTCCCTAGTGGTATATGAGAACATTGTCATTTACTGTGATCTTATATTTTTACTTATATTGGGTTTCTGGACTTAATTAAAACATTTTTATTTTTAAAACAATTCAAAAGATAAAAATGAACAGAAAATAATGAAACTCTTACCTGTGCAACCACCAGAAAGATTAAACAGACATTAATATTTTGCTGTATCTGCTCACGTTAGGAAAAACATGTTACAGATTTAAAAATAGTCTATTATTATCCCATTTTACAGATGCAAATATGATCTCATCTCATGGATGAGATCAATCAGATTCCAGAAGGTTATGTAGTTGTCTAACTGGTAAGAACCAATAAGTGAGCAATCCTTTTTTTTAATTAAAAAAATTTTTTTAAAGATTTTATTTTATTTATTTGTGAGAGAGAGAGAGCACAAGCGGGTCGAGGGGCAGAGGGAGAAGCAGGCTTCCTGCTGAGCAAGGAGCCTGATATAGGGCTGAATCCCAGGACCCTGGGATCATGACCTGAGTCGAAGGCAGACACTTGCCAGCTGAGCCACCCAGGCGTCCCTAAGTGTACAATCCTAATGATGATTTTGCTTTAGCCTGTTTTGATGATATTCATATAGTCATTTCAGCCTTTCCCTGCCTTTATGGCTAGCATTTGTCTGGTATATGTTTTCTAATACCATTACTCTTCATTTTTCTTTGTTGTTATATTTTAGATGTACCTCTTATAAACAGCGTGTAACTGTATTAAAAAAAAATCCAGTCCGAGTTTCTTAACCATCTACTTTAGTTTGTTTGCATTTATAGTAATTGTTGATATATTTTAGGCTGTTTCTCTTATTCCATGCTTTCGCTTTTCCAACACTTTTCCTTTCCCTTTTTTTCTCCTTTCCTGTCTCTTACTGAATTGAATTTTATCAGTTCCTCCCTTTTCATTATTTATTAGTTTTTTTGTCCTTAAATGTTTAATGTGAAATCACAGCCTGAAGTCAGTTCCAGTTATGCCTCTGCCTGGTTTCTTTCCTTTTTATTTGGTATTATAGTTTTCCCATATTTTTGGTATTTTATTGTCTTTGGCTCAAAGATTCCTCAGCAGCGAAACCAAAACTTTTTTTTTAAAGATTTTATTTATTTATTTGACACACAGAGAGAGATTACAAGTAGGCAGAGAGGCAGGCAGAGAGAGAGGGGGAAGCAGGCTGCACTGCTGGGCTTGATCCCAGGACCCTGAGACCATGACCTGAGCTGAAGGCAGAGGCTTTAACCCACTGAGCCACCCAGGCACCCCAAACCAAAACTTTATTAACGCTGTGCTTCATTCTGAATCTCATCCTCTCCAACATGCCTTCTTCCTTTCTCACCTTTAGAAGTTACGCCTGTATCGTGGTCTGAACGTCCTCCTCACCTACTCCTGTTTTCTCTAACATCCCTCCTTGGCAGCTGCTTCTTGGAGGACCCAAATGAATACAATCTCTGTTTTTGTCATCTGGATCTTGCATTCAGTGCACAGGGACTCTCTCTCTCTCTGTCTCTCAGTCTCTGTCTTTGGCATATGGACCTTCTCGTTGTTTATGTTACCATGGTCCCTATTCCTGTGGTCACTCTTTCATGTCCCTTTCATCTGTCTGATGCCTGTTGGTAATTTCCTCATACCTGTCTTCTCTTTTACTTAATTCTCTCTTCATTTGTGTCTAATCTGCCATTTAACTTTTCTGTTGATTTTTTTCATATCAGCAATTATAATATTCGTTTGTAGTTCTATTTGGCTTATTTTAAAATCTGGCTGTTGCCACTTTCATATTTTTCCCCCCTCAGGGGTTTATTTCCTCCTTTATGTCTTTAATAACTTTAAAAACACTTACTTAGTATTTTAAACATACTTACTTAGTATTCTCTGTTTCAAATTGTCATTTTATCATCCCAGGTTCCTGGATTTGTTTGTTGTGTTTACTGTTTTCTGTTCATGGTATATCGTAATTTTAAATTTTCTTATAAGAAGATCTTTAGTGGGGATTATTTTTTCCTGTGAGGATCCCTTGTGGCCTGATTGGTCAGAACAATTGGTATTGTTGTTCTAGAGATCCCAGAAGTATCCCTGGCTTGGGACCAACGTTTCTGCCAATTTCTTACTTTGGAATTTGTTGGATCCCTAAGCTCAAGGCTCAGATATGGGATATCCATTTTTCAGGGGAGCGTTTTTGGTTTTTGGTTTTTTGCTTTTTCCCATTTCGTGTCCAGGGACATATGAAATTGCCCTCTTGGACCCCTTTCCTAGAGGAAGAGTTTTTCTCCTTAATCTTCACTAAAGAAGCATCCCTTTGAGGGTCCTACCTCAAGGGTGTTAGCTCCAACTCTGCCTCTTGGCAGCTCAAGGTTTCACCTCTTTTGTCCACTTGGGTTTTAAAATCCAAGTCTGTAAGTTACCAAAGCAGCCTTAGGATCAGCTCACATGCTTTCACTCGGTTTTTCCTTTTTGGGTCAGATTTACCTGCATTCCTATGTGTTTGTAGTGGGAGGTGGTTTGTTTGTTTTTTTTTAACACCCCCCCCCATTATCTTAGCCTGTCACTGTAGTGTTGAACCAGAAGTCCTATTTGCCACATTCATTTCTATGCTTCATGCCCTCTCCAGGCACTGGTTTCTAAGCAGTGTCATTCGTGAAACCCATGAACTCACCCACGATCAGAAAACCCAAGTGTTTGATCCTGTTGAGACTATGGATATATCGTACATCCTGAGGGGTTTGGAAAGAAAACTGCCTTTGTCTTCCCATCCATGTATCCATCAAGCACCTTAAGATTTTATAGGTGGAATGGGCGCCATTAGAAAAGAATGACGTTGTTTCATTATTGTTATTATTTCTCTTACTGCACTGGCCCCGTAATGGAGCTCTCTGTTTTCCTCCCATCTCTCTCCCAGCTTCGCTACCATCCTTCTCAATTTGTCCTTTGTCAACAGGACAGAAAAGAGAGGTTGAAGTGATATATGGGTATAATCCACTGTGCACTGCTAAAAAGATAAACTTAAATGAAGTGATTTATTACCTGTGGCAGGTATTCTGCACCCAGAATTGTCTGTCAGAGTTAGTACGCATTGATTTTCCATACTTTCGCTGTCAGCCTCTGGCTTGCCATTGTTCATTAGAGGTGAACAAACAGTTTAAGACGGCAGGGTTTTCTCTTAGTCTGGGCACTTGGCTGCAGGGGTTAGCCTGTATCTGTATTCTAGGGCTCAGAGCTTGTGCCTTCTTCTGCCTTAAGCTACGTGTATAAGAAGAATAAATTCCAGTGGTGTCTGGGATTACACAAATTAGAAGTAAAACATATACTCTTATTTTGGAAAGGCTTCTAGAATTTTCCTACTTGAGTCAAATAAATAATAGGCTCAGTAGAACAGCACCGGATAAACCGACAGCTGTAGGAGTAGTTCCCGAGTAGGGCTGGTTTGTGTTAGTTGATGACATTGAACTTTTCGTGGGAACTCATGAAATAGGGGGTCTCCTTTCACTTAAGGGGACCACATGCTTATCACACAGGACATGCTTTCCTGTTTTTCTCCAAACCCATCCCGTTGTGTTGGAGAGTGACGAAGCAAAATCTTCCCAGCAACCATCGTTCAACCTCAGGAGTCAGGATCAGTATCACTGATCCTTAGCCATAGCCAGATATTGAAATGGTTGTCTTTTTTTTTTTTTTAAAGATTTTATTTATTCATTTGACACAGGGAGAGAGAGATTACAAGTAGGCAGAGAGGCAGGCAGAGAGAGAGGAGAGAGGAGGAAGNGAGAGAGAGATTACAAGTAGGCAGAGAGGCAGGCAGAGAGAGAGGAGAGAGGAGGAAGCAGGCTCCCTGCTGAGCAGAGAGCCCGATGTGGGCCTCGATCCCAGGACTCTGGGATCATGACCTGAGCCAAAGGCAGCGGCTTTAACCCACTGAGCCACCCAGGCGCCCGAAATGGTTGTCTTTAAAATCATAGAATTTTGAACTGGCATGGACCTTCGATCTTTTAATTCACCGTTCTAACTTTATAGACGAGGACTCGGAAGCCTGGAAGTATTCAATAGCTTGTCCATTGTCCCAGAACGAGTCAGTTGCACCACCAGGATGAGCACGCCGTCTCTGGAATTCCTGCCCCGCGCTGTTTCTGGGAGGGCTGCTCTCCCATTTGTCTCCTGGGTAGAGTTCTGTTTGCTTTCACAGCGTATTTGGGTGTAAAAACCGCGCTGTTGGTAGCTCTCATCTTTGAAGTTCATTTGCTTTTATCAAGAGGAGAGTTCTGTTTTTTATGGGTTAGGAGGAGGGGGCTTAGCAAGAATTTTTCTTTTCTTTCTTCTGTCATGTTCTTAAGGTATAGTAATCTGGTAGGTTAAGCTGTAGTGACCTACTACCGCATAATAGGCACTTTCCAAATACATATTTTGCTGGAAAAAAGACAGCTTTTATATAAATGAGGTGGAGCCAGGGAAATGATTTGTATCCTGTAATGACATTTCTTAATTGGCAGATTTCTGCCGGGGTGGGGGGGGGATACTAGTTTGATCACTGAATAATCACATTTGACCCTTGGACAATTGCAGGGGTTAGGGGCATTGATGACCCCCTTACCCCCCACATATGCAGTTGAAAATCTACATATAACTTCTGACTCCCCAAAAACTTAACTACTAATAACCCGCTGTTGACTGGAAGCCTTGCTGTAACATGTGGTCGATTAACACATCTTTTGTATGTTATATACATTATATACCGTATTCTTACAACAGAGTAAGCTAGAGAAAAGAAAATATTATTAAGAAAACCATAAGGAGGGCGCCTGGGTGGCTCAGTGGGTTAAAGCCTCTGCTTTCGGCTCAGGTCACGATCTCAGGGTCCTGGGATCGAGGCCCGCATCGGGCTCTCTGCTCAGCAGGAAGCCTGCTTCCCCCTCTCTCTCTGCCTGCCTCTCTGCCTCCTTGTGATCTCTGTGAAATAAATAAATAAAATCTTTAAAATAAAAAGAAAACCATAAGGAAAATACATGTACAGTACTATACTATATTTATCGAAAAAATCTGCGCGTAAGTGGACTGGCACAGTTCAAATGTCTGTTGTTCAAGGCTCAATTATATAGACAAATACATGGATTGTGTTTATATATACACACACGTGTATATATAGTAATATACTAATGATATTTAGCATTCGTAATTTTAAAAATGATAGGCATCCTGTAGTAATTCAGACTTACAAATCCTGTTGCAAAGCTAATAGCAGTTTATAATAGGGAATACAAACAGGCAGAGTGGGAGAGAGAGAAGCAGGCTCTCTGTTGAGCAGGGAGCCTGATGCGGGGCTCAATCCCAGGACCCTGGGATCATGACCTGAGCTGAAAGCAGACGCTTAAGGACTGAGCCACCCAGTTGCCCCAAAAGGCAGACACTTAACGGACTGAGCCACCCTGGTGCCCCAAGATTTTATTTTTAAGTAATCTGTACACCCAACTTGGGGCTCAAACCTACAACCCTGAGATCAAGAGTCATACGCTTCACTGATGAGCCAGCCAGGCACCCCAAGTTTTCTTTTCTAAAGACTTATTTGCAATACTGATAATCACTTTCTTAATCAAATTTGTGACATCTATTTCCATAATATGCATTTGTTTCAACATTGATTTAGTTTTTCCTGAGCCCAAACTCTTAAGTTCTTACAAATTAAGCAGAATGTTGCATTAGTGCTGTGATTACTTTGTACTTCACATAGTTCACTGGAGGTCTGAGGAAGCAAAATCAGTTTCCAGAAGTCACTAACCTAGGGTCAAGAAGTACCACAGGTATTAGGAGAAGCTACCTGGATGTGTATATGGTGGTGAAAATGAAAAGATAACTTATGTGTTCATGGAAGCAGAGGAAAAAGTTGTATAGACCTGCATTATGTGCATTTTCTTCCCCGTGTTCCTTAGTGGTCTAATTATTCATGTGGCCAAGATGTAAAATCTTTTGAGCTTCTAACATAATAGTTATTCATAAAGGCATTTAGGCTGATGGCTTTCTCAGAACGTCCTGCTGTTCAGGATGGACTTCATTTATATTTCAACGAATTTCTAAATGGGGGAAACAGAACATTTTTCCTTTGATTAATTCATTGGGTTTTTAGTCCTCAAGGACTCATATACTGGTGAACTCCGAAAGAAAGTCAGTAAAGGGAGAATGGCAAATTGGAATTGGAACCGTGGAACTTGCTCCATAAAAATCTTTGAACGCTGTTCTAAATTCAACATCTGAAATATAACGGACTAGGCAAAGATTTATGAAAGCTAATTTAAAAAGCTAATTTAAAATTGTACCAAAGAAGCACAGTCTTAGGAGGTGTATGACGTTCTTAGGCTATCTTAGACCACTCTTTTACAATTATATCAGGGTTTTAATTTGCTTGGCCCAAGAATCAAGTACTCTAACTAGGGTTACCTACCCCCAGTTAGGTCACAGAGTCATGCTTTGCCTTCTTGGGCTATTCACTGTGAGTGTGCTCTCTGGGGCTAGGATTTTAAGGTTTTATGTTATTGGATGTCCATCTGTCTTAAAGTGGTCTCCAGAGGCCGACCTTAAGATGAAGACTGGGGGAGGTGACCCTAAGATGCCCCAGGAGAGGTGAGAAAAGAACATGGAAAGGTAATAGAGTGTGTGTAAAGGATGAGATTTCCGACTGATCCAGTATATAGGTAACAGTCTTCAAAGGCACTAAGAAGAGTCCGCCATGACGGTAGCGCTATTGTGGAATCCCTTAAGTACCTGTTGAAGACTTGATGGCTGGCACATCCCATTTTGCCTTTTAAGTGATCAGTGAGACTGGACTCGCCCATGTTGAATTTTTCCCAACTTGGATACAGGGGGCCCAAGAACTAGCAAAATTAGCCTTTCGTTATAGAATCTATTTAGGAGATAGGTCTGTTGCCCAGGGATGACAGAGCCCTTCCTTCTGACGTCCTTTCTCCAATCTGAATAAGAAAGAACGAGAATAAGAAGTTCTCGTGTTTGGGGCATCATCTGGGCTTTGGTCTAAGTCCTTTCTATCTAGTTCTCAAAGGAGTGCTGGAGTCCTTGGACTGAAATTTCTCATCTAGGATCTACCAAATACTCCTAAGACTTCATGGAAGCTTACCTCCTAGCATCTTGCTTGGGTCAGTTTCCTTAGAAGTGAAGCTATTCCATGGAGCTGAGGTATGACATGGTGGTGAGGTAAGGAGAGTGGCGGAACAGATGCGGGAAAGCTGAGATTCAGCCAGCCTCTTGGGGAGCTTGGGAGCATGACTTGCACCACAGAGCTGGTCTCTCCCCACCCAAGGGTCAGCCACTGATCAGCTGTGGGCCTCCTTCAGGGGAGGTATAACCTCCCAGGAGGAGTGGCTAGCAAAAGAGACCAGGTTGCAGATGGGAGCCCTCAGCAGCCAACACTCACAGCAACCTTCCTTGGTAAAGAGGTCCAGGCAAGGGCCCTCTGGCATCACCCAGCAAAGAGATTAGGGCCAGGCTTTGGCCTTTTTCTGTCTCATCCCTTTTAACATAATTTACCTGTCCTCTGAGTGTCCCTCTTCAAAGTGTTCCCTTGCCCTCCAAATTTAGTGTCCTCAGCCCCCTCCCTTGAAAACCTCCACTTGTGGACACAGTGGAAAGAAAAATCAGTTGCCTATGTCTTCTGCACTTGTGGCTTGAGCCGAATCCCACTGGGGGTTCCCTGGCTTGAGGAGGAAGGGTAGGCCTTGGCCTCGGGGATGGGGTGGGGGGGGGGAGAAGATGGATACTTTACTCCTGATCTGTCCTTCCACCACTTTCTTCCAGAGTCAACTAATAGGCATCAGAAGGGCGTGTTCATTTTCTGCCCCAAACAACCCAGCAACGAATCTACTTTTATAAGAAAATAAGTATTTTCCTCCTAGAAACAGGGTTTGACCCTACTTTTTGCAAGAGAATACCCTGGCATTCTTGTCCCCAGGACCATATGATTCTTTTTTTGGAGGAATCAGGAAGCTGTTGTTCCCACTGCGGCTGAAAAGAGCTCAGAGGCATCCAGGCGGATTCTTTTTCTGGAACTCCAGTTTCTCTTCCTGATAGGAGACTGGAAGGGGAAGGTGTGGAATGGAGAGAGAGGTTTCAGTGGTACATTCTTCATCTTTCCTCTGACCTGGAGTGAATCTGGTGGGAACTGAATGGATGATGTCATTGAGGCTTTTGAGTGACTGAGCAGCCGTTTCAAAATTCTGAATTCTGGAAGCCGGTATTGTTCTCTTGTCATACCCGCAGGTCCCTTTAGGGGTCTGATAAGTTTGCTTTGCCTGCACCCAAAACAGCTTTGCTCGACAAGTTATTGTCACTCAGGATAAACACCAGGCTCTGTATCTTGATGGAAACTTCAAAATCCTAAAAAGAGCAAAGCCACCTGCCAGCCACACCCGGGGGCATATTGCATTTGGGTATGATGCCCAAATATCTCCATGACCTCAGACTAAAACCCCTGAAGATGTCAGGCTGACATTCTAGAGAGCAGTCCTCGGGACATATCTGTGCATTAGAAGCCACTGGAACCGGCCCACACTCAGGAGGAGGGACATGAAGGTCTACCCGTCCTGGGGACGGGGATCGAAGAAAGGTTGTTCCGGTGGGTTGGAACCACCACAGTTACGAGTAAATACTTTCTGAGAGCTGCTCTGATTCGCTGAAGTGTCCTATTTCTTCTTTAAAAACTTTGAACATTCATCGGGGGCTCATCCCTGCAGCTGCAATTACCGTGACATTGTCCTAGTGATTTTCTATCTCTCTCCTTCCTTCCATGTTTATTGCTTGGAATTCTCAAGTAAGGAAGATTTGTCCCTCTCTTACATTTTTTTATTTACTTATTTATCCAGTCATTTATTTATATCAGTAAGGACTCATGGATATCGGTTACATTCTTTGGGTGAGAAATTTTTTTTTTTTAAAGATTGATTTTATTTATTTATTTATTGGTATTCTTTTTTTTTTTTTTTTTTGAGATTTTTTGTTTATTTATTTGTCAGAGAGCAGGAGAGCACAAGCAGGCAGAGCAGCAGGCACAGGCAGAGAGAGAAGCAGGCTCCCCGCCGAGCAAGGAGCATGATGTGGGGACTCGATCTCAGGATGCTGGGATCATGACCTGAGCTGAAGGCAGCCACTTCACCGACTGAGCCACCCAGGCGTCCCTTAAGATTTTATTTTTAAGCAATCTCAGCATCCGGCGTGGGGCTCAAACTCATGATCAAGAGTCGCACGCTCTACGGACTGAGTCAGTCAGGTGCCTGGAAAGATGTTTTCGACACAGGAAAACAGCCTTTGAATCAGGTGGAGGGAGGTGGTAAGAGCGTAGACGCTGAGGAAGAGCTCAGGCTGGTTGGGGGCGAGGTTCCCAAGAAGGTCAGCCACAGTGAGATTCAGAGGGGAGGCCTTGATGACAACAAGGGGACACTCTGTTCTCAAAAACAGGGGCCAGGAAAGACGGGGACGGCCAATTTCGACGTCAGGAGGGAGTTCCCATTAATTAGCTTTTGTCTTCTCAGTCAAGTGGGAAATTGACTTTTGGAATTTAAATTTTCTTGGCCCCAATTCTTGGCTCTCGAGCAGGGTTTCTCAACCGCACCACTGCTGACAGTTGGGCTGGCTAGTTCTTGGTTGTGGGGACTGTCCACACTGTAGCGTGTTCGCCAGCCTCTCTGTCCTCTCCCCTCCAGATACCAGCAGCATCCTTCCTTCTTCCCCCAGTGAGACCATCAAAATGTCTTCAGTGCCACCAAATAAATGCCCCCTGGATAGCAAAGTTGCCCCTGGCTGAGAACCACAGATGTAAGAGAATTTCTATGTAATTCTGGCAGTCCTCAGGATTCTTGAGCGTTACCTTTGAAAGACTTAAGACAAGGCATTCACCTCAACTCCAGCAGGAAGAACTGAGCTGGCCTAGCTTGAACACCGGCATTGTTGCAACTGATGAAGGAGGGCCCTGTTTTCTGGGGAAGAGCTGATGTGCTGAGCACACGAGCCCGATGAATCAAGGGGAGGTGGAGTTCTATTTCTCAGAGGGTCTTTGGTTCTGAGAAGAGTTGCTGTGGTTAGAGCTTTGCTTCATGGTGGAAGCTTGTTTTGCTTTCTCTGTGGTTTGTCTGTGGGCTGGGAGAAGCAACTTTGTTGTTATGTCACTTGGGGACACAGAGGCGGTTTCACAGGTGAGTTTCTGAAAGCCCGTTTGTGCTAACACCAACATGACACTTACCTAGCTGGGGGTGTGTTGGGTGCTGGTAAAGTTGTTTCCTAAGGGAGCTGGGATGTCGGGGACTCTTACTCCTTTATGGCTCTCATCTTGTTATCCAAAGATGCTTGCATTTTGACCTAATTTTTTTCACCTTCAGTAAGTTTTTAAACAAGACACTGCATTTCCAACAGCAAACATGACAGAGATGAAGGAACAAAGCCAAGGCTGGGGCTCCAACGACCTTGTGTGACCGCTGATGCCATCTGTTGGCGGCTGGCAGAACTGATGCCCTTTGGAGTTTTGTTTATTGCACAGAAAGTGGAAAGTTGGCTGCAGAGCACCTTCCTTGCACCCTAGAGCTCTGGATTAGAGGGATAGAATGGGAGTGGAAAGGAAGGGAACATGGATTTGCTTTGTAGGTCCTGCATCGGTCATTCATTGGTGCCTGGAATCCATATTTTAAAGATTTTTTTTAAAGAGTTTTATTTATTTATTTGACAGAGAGAGATCACAAGTAGGCAGAGAGGCAGGCAGAGAGAGTAGAGGAATCAGGCTCCCTGCTGAGCAGGGAGCCCGATGCGGGGCTCGATCCCAGGACCCTGCGATCGTGACCTGAGCTGAAGGCAGAGGCTTTAACCCTCTGAGCCACCCAGGCGTCCCCGAAAGATTTTTTTTTAACAAAGATTTTATTTATTTATTTGACAGAGAGAGAACACAAGCATGAGGAGCAGCAGAGGGAGAGGGAGAAGCAGACTCCCCACTGAGCGGGGAGCCCCATTCTGGGCTTGATCCCAGGACCCTGAGATCAAGACCTGAGCTGAAGGCAGACACTTAACTGACTAAGCCACCCAGGCACCCATATTTGAAAGAATTTTAGGAGGACTTTTTTTTTAAAATATATTTTATTTATTGGGGCGCCTGGGTGGCTCAGTTAAGCGTTGTTAAGCGCCTTCGGCTCAGGTCATGATCCCAGAGTCCTGGGATCGAGCCCCGCATTGGGCTCCCTGCTCTGCAGGAAACCTGCTTCTCCCTCTCCCACTCCCCCTGCTTGTGTGTCCCTCTCGCTGTGTTTCTCTCTGTCGAATAAAGAAATAAAATCTTAAAGTATATATATATAGTTTATTTACGTATTTATTGTTTACTTATTTTAGAGCGGGCAAGTGAGAGCATGAGCAGAGGGGAGGGGCAGAGAGAAGGGGAAAGAATCTTAAGCAGACTCCCCACTGAGTGCAGAGCCCGACATGGGGCTTGATCCCACGACCCATGAGATCTCGAACTGAGCTGAAACCGAGTCAGACGATTGACTGAGCCACTCAGGTGCCCCTCTAGGAGGACTTGAAAGGTACTAGCTAGGATCCCAAGGGGACCTAAAATCCATTTATGAGTCCATTGTCATTTAAGAAAGTTAGAGCCCTAAGGCATTGGGCTTGGGGGGGTTAACAGAACATCAGGGAGGTCCCTAACTAAGGGTTTCTTCTAGAGAATTAGCGTGCAGCCAATAGTTGTGGACTTTGACTAGTCAGGGAACCTACTGACTCCTCACTTTAATGAAAGAAGAAGCTAACACCTGATCAAGTAAAATACTATCCTTTTTAAATCTTTTTTCAGTGTGCTTTCAAATACTGTTTATTTGTTTATATCAGTCCATTTTGGCCAGCAACCCGTTTCTGATACAAAACTGAGATTCCCAGACACTGTGTTTCCTGGGGCCACATCTCTAGTTAATAATGAGAGCCAGACAGGAGTCCAGCCACTGGGCTCCCAGCCCTGACCATACAGAAGAATCACCCGGAAAACTTAAAAAAAAATCCCTGAGGTTGGCCTCATTGCCGTGGGTGCTGATTTCATCCCCCCGGAGAAGGTTCTGCGTGCCATCACTGAGCGGCTGCTCCTCCGAGTGTGGCCAGCAGTTGGAAGCTTGTTAGAAACGCAGACTCTCGGGCCCCACCCCGGACCTTGGGAGTCAAATCTGCACCAGAACAAGATTCCCAGGTGATCCCTGGGCATGATGAAGTTTGGCAACGCCAGGTGTTGCCTCTGAGGAGGGATTTACTGAGCCTCCCGTGGGTGTCTCCCCTGAGGACACCTGTTTTTATTTCATTTTTCCCATCCAGAAAGCATTCAAGGTTTGGGTGGCCTCCAGTGAGGACCCCCACTTCCACCTGCTCTGCGGGGTCCATGCACCTCCCAGACTGCAGCCACAAGAGAACCCAGGGGCTCTCCTGCTACCCCTGCCCAAAGTCTCGCTCACCCTGGAGTTTTCATAGCAGCCAACGGCTGGGTGCGTCATGGTGTAATCACCAACCCAAGTCTCCAAGAGCGGGTTGCCTCCAGGCTCTTCCTTGGAGAGTGATGGCGTGTCAGTGCCTGGTGAACCCAGGCTAGGTTCAAGCCCTGTGAGCTCCTGACACTCTCCCTCTAGCTTGGAAGCTGCTTGTGTGGGAAAGGAGGGAGGCAGTACCTCTTTTTTACTTTGCTGGTTTTTTTTTTTTTTTTTTAAAGATTTTATTTATTTATTTATTTGACAGAGAGAGATCACAAGTAGGCGGAGAGGCAGGCAGAGAGAGAGGAGGAAGCAGGCTCCCTACCGAGCAGGGAGCCCCATGCGGGGCTCGATCCCAGGACCCTGAGATCATGACCTGAGCCGAAGGCAGAGGCTTTAACCCACTGAGCCACCCAGGCGCCCACTTTGCTGTTTTTCTACATGTAAATGTCTGTGTTTGACTATTTGAAAGCACTGAAGACCGTGGGGGCGTCTGGGGCGCATCTGATGTTGATAGACGGGCTTCATCCTGGCCCAGGTTTTGGGTGAGGGGCCCCTGGACCAGGCAGCCCTCTGAGTCAGCAAATCCACCCGTTGTCTTTCGAAAAGAGATCTTTTTTAGTTCGTTTCTGAAAATCCGATGCTATAGGAAAGATCTTTTTCTAAATCTGTTGTTTCATTTCGGAGAGTGCCTGAAAGACACACTGGAGTCCCTGTTCAGCCTTTTTTGGGAAACCGAGAGCCTTGGCTTCTTCCCGCTCCTCCTGTGCCGTCTTCAACAACAGGCACTCTTTGATGAAGGG
>LNAC01000328.1:178221-226578 GCA_002007465.1 Ailurus styani | reverse complement strand
GTACCTGAGAAGCCAGTTACAGAGCCGCCCCTGCCCCCCTCGCCCCCCCAGCCCCACGCATCTGTTTACCAACAGTGCTTCGTAAACTCTTTTAACACGTTTGCTTTGTGCTCACACGTTTCCTCCCCACGCACACGTTCCCTAGTGTCTTCTGCAGCAGAGACTGTTACTGAGTCTCACGTCGCTCTAATTGAGTCGACAGACAGACAGACCGGGGAAGGATTAGCCAAAAGCCACCCGTGTGGTGGCGGGGCTGGGAGCTTTTTTCTCTTTACCACAAGAAAGCGCTTTGTCAAGAGGAAGTGTCAAAGTCATCATGGAAATAAGTGATCAGGCCGAGGCAGCCAGATTCATCGAGCCATCCTGAATTTGGGGGCGGTGGGGAGCTCTCCCATTACTGTATTTAAATTTCAGTTTACAAATCAGCACAAGAGGACTTGGTCGGTGATACTTTTGTGATTGTTTTGAACCTCAAATTAGTCAACTTTCTTCCCCTTGGAATACCATCAGACTCCCCCAAACCAAGCAGGTAGACTGCAGAGAGACCAGACCAAAGAGGGTGATTTTTCTGAAGGAGGGGGGAAAATGTAAATTGGGAGACAAAAATAGTGCTTATCATTTAGATCTTGCCTTCTGATTTCGAAGGGCGCCGGTTCCTTTAAATCCCAAGGACCGGTAGGTTCTTTGAGATATTTGTCAATGACAAGTGAGTATGCTTTGAGTAAAGGCATTTTCTTCTGCAGGGTTCATTTCTATTTCAGTGGTTTGCTCCAGTACTTTTCTTTAATTAATACTGTTTATGCTCACTGATGAATAATTCAGAGTCATACAAGCAACAGATGTCAGACGATTCAAAATGACTTTCCCTGAATTATTTATTATTTCTAAAAAAGTAACAGGTTTGTTGAACAAGTAATTGGCAACACAGATGTACATCAAGGTTTGTCAGCGGGAAACCGGGTCGACTACTGCGTTCCCCTTGGTGCGTGTTACTAACCAGGACCATGTCGAGTTAGGGGAGTTTGACTGATATCACCGAGGAGGGGTCGTTGATTCATCCTGGGTGCCGACTGGGGAGCTGGAACCGTGTGTGGTTTCCCAGTTGTCTGTGGATGACAAAACATGAATGGGAATTCATCCAAAAACATAATTAATGAATATAGCCTTGCAAATACCTCTCAGACATAACTTAATATAGGTACCCAGGAAGAGGAAACAGCTTTGTTTACAAACATGTGTGAAGAATAGAGACCTGGGGGGGGGATGGAGCCTGACAGATAGGTTAAAGTTTATGTATAATAATGTTCTCTGCGGTGTTGTTTATACCAGGATTTTTAATTAATTAATTCAAGATTTTATTTATTTATTTATCAGAGAGAGAGAGAGCACAAGCAGGGGGAGCGGCAGGCAGAGGGAGAAGCAGCAGGCTCCCTGCTAAGCAAGGAGCCTGAGGTGGGACTTGATTCCAGGACCCTGGGATCATGATCTGAGCTGAAGGCTTAACCGACTGAGCCACCGGGGCATCCCTATATGAGAATTTTAAAAAGGAAAAAACCGGGTACCTGGGTGGCTCATTCATTAAGTGTCTGTCTTCAGGTCATGATCCCAGGGTCCTGGGATCGAGCCCTGCATCGGGCTCCCTGCTCAGCGGGAAGCTTGCTTCTCTCTCTCCCACTCCCCCTGCTTGTGTTCCTTCTCTGGCTGTTTCTCTCTCTCTGTGTGTCAAATAAATAAATAAAAATCTTTAAAAACAAACAAACAAACAAACCAAAAAGAAAAAAACCCCAAATGTCTAGCAATGAAAAATTAGTTGGCTAATTTTCACCTGGCTGGCTCAGTCGGTGAAGCATTCAACTCTTGATCTTACGGTGTGAGTGTGAGCCCCGTGTTGGCTGTGGGAATTGTTTAAAAATAAAGGCTTTTTAAAAATTAGTTAAATAATCCTAATAAATCCAAGCAACAGCATATTACATAGTCATTAAAATGGTAGGCATTTTTTATTTAGAAAAACATCAATAGATATATTTTTCAAAGATTTTTTTTAAAAGATTTTATTTGTTCATTTGAGAGAGAGAGAACACAAGAAGGATGGGAGCGAGAGGGAGAAGCAGACTCCCCACTGAGCAGGGAGCCCAACTCGGGGCTTGATCCCAGGCCCCTGACTGGACCATCCAGGTGCCCCTAAGGATTTTATTTCTTCATTTGAGAGAAAGAGAGAGCAGGGGCGAGGGGCTGAGGGAGAGAGAGAATCTTAAGCAGACTCCTCACTGAGCAGGGAGTCTACTGAGCAGGGAGCCTGATGTGGGGCTTGATCTCACCACCCTGAGCCAAAACCAAGAGTCAGGCACTTAACCGACTGAGTCACCCAGGCGCCCCCAGAAAAATATCAATATATTAAGTAGAAGATGATATTAAGTGAGAGAGGCTATAAACGTATATGGTTTCATTTCTGTAAGAAAACATGTGTATGTGGTTTTTGGGTATTTTGTTTTTTTGGTAAATAAAGCAAAGTCTGGAAGGAACCCCAAATTGTTGGTAGTTATTTAGGTGTGGTAGGGTCCAAGGTGACTTTTTTTCTGCTTCTCATCTTTTTTCATTCTTTCCAGTATACATATGCATGTATTAATTACAGTGAAAAGCCAAGCTGCTAAGAGATCCCCAATATTGAGATTTAGAGAAATGAATTTCTCTCTCATTTAACAGCACGAGGCGGGTATGTTCCAGGTGGCTCTGTTCCATTCAGATATTCGTAGACCCAGGTTCCTGTCATCCTGCTTCTCCTGTGTGCCTCAGGGCCTTTGCACATCTTCTACCTTGTCAAGGCTAGGTACTCTCACAAAAAAGAAGGCGGGGCAGGGAAGAGGAACACCGGTCCAATAGTAGCCAGAGCCTTTCAGCTCAGTCCCTTAGCAGGGACATCACATGGCTAACCCCAACAGGCACCTGCAAGGCAAGCAGGGAACAAAATCCTTCTGAGCTTCTATGTGACCATTTACAAAACTATATGATGGGGAATGGAGAAAATTAATTTTGCTGGACAGCTTTCTGTCTCTGTTGTATATATTACCTGTGAAAAATAAAAAATAAAATAAAAAATTTTAAAGGGAGTAGAATTTTGGATGAGATGTCTTTGGAGGGGCACTCCCTTTAGGAATTAACCATACAGAGGAGGTGTACAATTTGGGGACTGCCTTTCAGGGATTTATAGACTGATAGAGGAACTGGACCAATATCAACTCAAAATCATATATACAAAGGGCCGAAAGAGTGGCCAGATCAATATAGAGGAGTAAATTGGCTAGGATCGTGGAACAAAGCTTAGGGGAATTAAAAAGCTGGTAAATTCTACTTTACTATGTTACCAGGATTGCTTGTATCTTTGGAAGAAGTAAAAGTATTTCTGTTTTGTGACATTTTAGGACATTTTAGCATTGCCTTCTTCACAATAGGATCAAATTTTGGGTATCTTTGCCTAGCATCAGATTTTTCAAGTCTGTAGAGTTTCAGCTAATAAAATCAACAAAAGTTCTGATTTTATATGTAAAACCTCTGAAAGTCAAATGGTAGATTGGGGTCCATTCTATAACCCACCCCAAATATGGTCCCTAAAACCCACTGAAATCCAAATGCCTGTGATTTGGTATTTTTCTGACAGTCCATGAGATCCAAGAAAGTGGTTGAAGGACAGTAAGAACCATTTAGTGCTTTAGTTCAGAATGAGATGAAGTAGGAGTGAGGGTGCCATCTTTGTTTTTTTTCTTTTAAAGATTTTATTTATTTATTTGAGAGAGAGAGTTAGCGAGAGCATGAGCAGAGGCTAGGGACAGAGAGAGAGAGAGGGAGAAGCAGACTCCCTGCTGAGCAGAGAGCCGGACATGGGGCTCTATCCCAGGACCTTGAGGTCATGACCTGAACCAAAGGCAGATGCTTAACCGACTGAGCCGCCCAGGTGCCCCACGGTGCCATCTTGATCCCAGCTTCTCCTGCCCCTTCTTGAATGCCTTGCCTGCACACCATCTACACACCACATTTTTTTTTTTTAAGTAAGCTCTATGGCCAACATGGGGCTTGAACTCACAACCCCAAGTCAAGAGTTGCATGTTCTACCAACTGGGCTAGCGAGGTGCCTCTAGAGATACACTTTTGGATTCATATTAATTATAAGCCCATTTGGGGCAGAAATGGGACTTGTGGCCATTTTATAAGGAAGTCTCCACAGCCAAAACATTTCTCAAGTATTTCAAGGTTTCTCCTTTTTACACCCTTACTCAGAGCTCTGAGACTTGAAATCTCACGATGACAAGAAAAATAAAATATTTCCTTCTGATTTCAGAGTGATCAAAGAACTGAAAATACCGTCTTAAAATAATTCTTTTACCCTTTTTTGATCAACATTAAGATGAATTTTCTCTTCGGGGACATGATTCCAGCTTAATCATAACAAATGTTTTGGAAGATGTTTTATGACCTCTAGTTTTATTGATTTCAAAGACTATGAATCCATCTGTCCATCTGTCCATCACCCACCCACCCATCTGAGAACAGAATGGGAGAATGGGAAGTTTTCAGAGAAGTACCATCAGCTTGGATTGGTAGGTAGCCTGAGGGGCTTGGTACTTATATTGTGCTTTTTCTACTTGAAAAGCACATTGATTTTAATTTCCAAAGCACAGCTCTGTTTATACCTGAAGAGGAGGAAATTTTATAATGTAACCAACACTGTTGGTTGTCATGGAATAGCCGTTCTGTCTTCATCCCTATTAACCTGTTTCTTCATTCTCGTCTCTTGCCTGCTGACCTCTAACCTCTCTGAGGTCGGGCATGATACGACCTCAGAAAGTAGTTGTCAGACTACCTACATGATAGCTACTCATGCTGGTTCCTACTCTCTCGCTTAGCCTGATTAGATTTCTGTTAGTCTTGAGAAGATTTATAGCCAACTTTTTCCAGATTGAAAACAGAAGCCTCTGTTGAAATGTTTTGTTATTCTAAATTGGGACCATCCTGACTTTATACCAAAGAATTCATCATTAGTTCAGTTATCACATAAGCTGGTGTAATTCAGTAAGGGGTTGCTGTCATGATGAATTGACATCTGATCTCGTTCTGGAAAAAAGTATTTAAGGCAGCAGAACCCTAATTTAGGACTTGCTGGTTCTTGCTTTGTCAATTAGTCTGGACCCTTTTTTAAAAAACATTTATGTAAATCATCTCGACACCCAACATGGGGCTTGAACTCACAACCCCGAGATCAAGAGTCATGCACTCAACTGACTGAGCCAGCCAGGTGCCCCAGGACCCGTGAAAATATTGGAGCAATTCCCTAAGAAATGAGACTAAAGATTTTAATGAAAACTTCGGATGGCATCCTAAGTACTGGGATTTCTTTTGACTATTGGTCATTGTGTCAGCGAAGGTGGTTAAAACTAGTCATCCCATCTTTTTTTTTTTTTTTTAAAGAATTTATTTATTCATTTGACACAGAGAGAGAGATTACAAGTAGGCAGAGAGAGGAGGAAGCAGGCTCCCCGCTGAGCAGAGAGCCCGATGTGGGCCTCGATCCCAGGACCCTGAGATCATGACCTGAGCCGAAGGCAGCGGCTTTAACCCACTGAGCCACCCAGGCGCCCCTAGTCATCCCATCTTACAAATGGGGAAACAAACTCAGACCCAGTGACTTACCTAGGGTCGGTAGTGTCGTCACAGGATCTTCACCCGGGAGTCCTTGGCTAGATTGTGTGTGTTTGTGTTTCCTGGTGGTCATGCTACTGGAAGCATCCATCGTGGGTGCAGTGGGAAGTGAGTGGCACACATTGGAAAGTGTCTGGATTTTCATCTGGATTTGTGGCTTTCGTAATAGGGTGTCTGCTGGGTTGTGTGCTCGGGTGTTGCCAATACCCCAAGCTGATGGGCATTTCTCTGGGAGAAGAACAGACATGCCAAGTCAGTCTGGAACATCAGGAGTTGAAAGACATTGGAACGATGAAAAAAACATTATTAAAGATGACTCTTAAGATGTCAAGAGGGAAAAAAATGACTTCTTAGGTCAGAAAAGCGAAAGGTATCACGCTGTGCAAGCCACAGGCTGAGGGATGGCTTCTCAAGGGCGGCTTAAATGCATTAGATTAGTCTGCAGTGTGGATTAAGGGACTGTGGGATTTAATAACTTGTGTATTAAAGAACAGCCCTGCAAATGTTACACTGTCATAAAAATGTAACCCTTCTAATTGAATTTAGAAGAAATATTAAAATTATTCTTTTGGTGATGCTTCCTAATGTATTAAATAAAATATCAAAAGTCACAATTGATGAAGCTGAAACTTTAACATGCGAAAGTTACGCACAGAATTCTGTTGCTGGAGGTTATTTTATTTTTTCTGAAACGTACTAAGAAATTTCTCCCTTTACATAATTTATGGCCACGCTGCCATTTCAGCGTGCCAGAAAATGTTCTCAGGGTCTTGGCAGTGTTTGGGAATATAGTGTATTATCTTAGTGTTGGGCTGTGTATAATGAACACTCGCTATATATTACATTGATGGTGGAGTTTCATGAGCTGCATTCTCTCTTACGGGCAAAGGAAGGGATAGGCTCTTAACTTACAGATGGTGCTTGGCATGCCTTTAAGGCAATAACAGTGGAAGACACACCTTTTCTCCCTCCTCCTGTGGCAGTATATAGTTTTGCTAACCTTATGTCTGTGCCCAAAGACCTGATGAGAAGGTGACTGGTGTGAGCTGGGATATGCTGTCCACAGACTTCGTGGACCAGTTCGTGGTTCTAGAGTTCCACGGATGCCGCAGAGCCTTGTGGATGGAGATCATGAAGCTTGAATGGCAGTTGTGAGCAAGGCGTTCTCCTCCTTTCCATCTGAGGACAATCCGATCGGGTGAATGCAAGCCTGGGGAGAGGTGCGTGGTGGGGGTGGGGTGTGTGTAACATTTTGAATCCAGACGTGTAATGAGGAACATAGATGACTGAAAAGTATCTATGTTTTTGGTGCAAGGGGTGGTGTTTAGGAGCCAGGAACCTCTCCCCCTTCAGGATGTCTTCTGGAGTTCCCCGAAGTGGCATGTTCTATATTGAAGAATTTTGTGGCGTGTTTTCCTAAATACCTGTTTGGGGAAAAAAGCACATGAGCGCCGGTTCGACCGTAGCACACACGAGTCGTACCATTTAAGGTACCACGAACAAGAACCTCTCCCCTCTTCTGTTATGGTTCAAAGTTAGAGAAATTTATTTTATTTTGCAAAACTTGATGCCAAAGAAACAAATGAGTGTTTTTGCTAAGTCTGAGCTCGGTAGAAGGATGTCCAAGGACTTAATCCAACTCCTATTGAATGATTGGCTTCTGGCAGAACTGTTAATTTGCAAACTCTTAAGAAAGGGGAATGTTTACATTTTTCCAGCTTCCAAACTTTGGGCTTGATGGTGAATCATCGGGACAGACTTTCTCGGCCAAGTGTGAGAGCCGCTCTGGGCCACTGGTTTATTTCGATGCCTGGCCAGAGTTCAGACACATGTGCTGGGTGACCGGCCTCTGGGGCTCACGTGATTTCCCCTAGAAAACATCTTCACGTGTCATCCCCTGTAAGGGATCATCGCAGACTGCTGATTGAGGGGATGGTTTAAGGACCAACTGGCAGAGAGGACCTGCCTTGTTTTCCCCTGCGTCGGTTGCAGGGGTCTCAGAAGTTGAAAGCTTTGGATGGCTGAGCAGCTCCGAGCAGTTGCTGGAGGAATTTTCTCCTTGCTGGAGTTTTTCTTTGCCCCTAGAATCCTGAGAAAGGAAGGAAAAGATGAATGATAAGCCCCTCTTTCAAAATACATTTGAGTCAACCCATCAAAGAGAAAACCTGAGATTTCTCAACTCATACATAAGTGGCATTAGTGCGTTGGGGAATTAGGAAAAGGCTCCATTTGAAGTTATTTGGGAATTAATCACCAGTTGGCTCATCCCAGACGTGGAGCCCATCGGAATTCACCTCCTGTTGTTTGGAAGCTACAGCCTGCTTGTTACATAACATGAAATGTGAGGCCTGCCAGGCAGACCTCCGGTGCCCCAGAGGAGTTGCGAGGCTCTATAACTCTTACTTGACTCGGCCAGACCTGCCAGATAGATTCCAGGGGCCCGGGGTATGTTGGGGACAGACCAGCTTTAACCAACTGAGCCACCCAGGTGCCCCACATTCATATTGTTGTACTACTATTGCTACCCTCCATCCATAGAAATCTTTTCATCTTGCGAAACTATAATTCTTTTTTTTTTTTTTTAGAGAGAGGGAAGAATTTTTTTGAGCAATGAAATTTAGATATTATTAATATTTGTCTAATCCAAAATTTTTTTATTAACATATAATGTATTATTTGTTTCAGGGGTACATGTCTGTGATTCATCAGTCTTATATGATACCCGGTGCTCATTACAACATATACCCTCCCCAGTGTCTAATCCTCCAGCCACCCCATCCCTCACACCCCCCCTTCATTCCAGCAACCCTCAGTTTATTTCCTGAGATTAAGAGTCTCTTATGGTTTGTTTCCCTCTTGGTTTCTTCTGGTTTCATTTTTTTCCTCTCTCTCCGTGTGATCCTCTGCCTTGTTTGTCAAATTCCACGTATCAGTGAGATCATGTGGTCATTGTCTTTCCCTGATTGACTTAGTTGGCTTAGCATAATACCCTCTCATTCTATCCATGTCATTGCAAATGGCAAGATTTCGTTTCTTTTGGTGGCTGCATAGTATTCCATTGTATCTATGTACCACGTCTTCTTTATCCATTCATCTGCTGATGGACATCTGGGCTCTTTCCATAATCTGGCTACTGTGGACATTGCTGCTATAAACACTGGGGTGCAGGTGCCCCCTTCAGATCACTACATTTGTATCTTTGGGGTAAACACCCAGTAGTGCAATTGCTGGGTGGTAGGGTAAGAAGGAGGGAAGGATTGTGACAATGTGTGACTACCGAAGAGGACACGACCTGACTGCTTGCTGTTTCCTGCTTCCATCACCTGAAGCCCACGTGTCTTGGTGATCAGCGGCTTGGCCAGGAAAGCTGGCCTCATCCTGGGCTGAGATCGCCAGTGTAGACATTCTCAGTTTGACCCTACATCTGATTACCCCACTAAAGCACCGACAGATTAACAAAGTAAATTGAAGTCATGCAAACAGTTCCTCCTGCCTCCTTTTCTTTGTCTTTTCTTCTTCTGAAAACTATAGTTTTGGGGTCTGCACATCTGTTTTGGCCTAAATGCCAGTAAATCCATGGCGCTGCATGTTGGCTGCGCTTTGGAGTCACCTGGTGGGTACTGACAGCTAAATCCCACCTCCAGAGATTCTGATTCCGTTGGTTTGAGGCCTGGGCTGGGCATGGGGTTTTGGAAAGCCTGCAGGCGAGGGTCCTGTGCACTCAGGGAAATGACCGAACAGAAATGAATGTTTTCTCCCCCCCACCTTGATGTCTACTTTTTTGGTTATTTCTTTAGAACATACTCACAGATTTGTACATCTCGGTCCAAACTTTAAAGACTTACAATTGACTTTTTTGCTTTTTTTAAATTAATGGGGCTGCATGATGTCATTGTGAAACCAAGAGTGAGGAGACCTGGATCCTGCTCTTGTGTATGTCATTATCTAACCAGGGATGATGAATGACTTCACTTTTGTCAGGGTCACAGCCTGTGTGTGTCTGCGTGTCTGTGTGTGTGTCTCTGTGTGTGTTTTAATCTTGTCTTCAAAATTAGACTATGGATCAGCAAGCCTGTTAACGAATAAAATTAATGATTTAAAAAAAAAAAAGTCCCCTGCAGCTCTAATATGCTCTGCCTGAGCAGGTGGGATTGATGCTCGTGGTTCCATGAATGTGAACTATGTCATGTTCCAGTAGTAATGAGTAGTGAGATAAAGACCGTCCACACATGGCACTGCTGGGAGGTCCAGTGGCCTAGAAGCAGCCTTCAGGGCAGTTCTGATCAGTAAATAAAAGGACACGAAATAAGGAACTTGCAGGATATGCAGCTAAGAAGAAAGCAGGAATGCGGGGCCAGGGAGATTGGTAGAGAGTGTCGGGGGCTTTTTTAAGTGATGGAGAGGACACAGCAGGACGCTGGCCCCGTGGAAGAGAGCACCGGAGACCCCCGTCTCCACGAAGTGTCAGCTCCTTGCCACCACCCCCCTGTTGCCACGAGCTGTTGAAATCCTATTTCTTCCGGGGAATTCTCTCGAAGTTTATACTCTCCAAAGTCGATCTGTTTCTGTCCCCCACTCTGAGGCTGTTCCGGGGATTTGAATGGCTCAGGTTTTTGGGTTTTTCTCCCCTCTCCGGATGAACACAGCTAATGCGGTTGAGTTATGGTGCCAGGAGCTATTAGTGTAGGAAAGCAGAGAATCCAGCTCTCCCCTGGACATCGCCGGGCATGGAATTTTACCTCCATGGTGACTTCTCAGGCCCATGGGAAAGTAAGAGGAGGCGGCCTCTTCGGGGGGAGGGGGGGTCGGGGAAGGCTGGTTCAGGCTCTGGAAGTGGCCCATAGCGTATGGCCGTCAGGATGACGCAGAGAGGCGTGTGAATGCAGCCGGCTGCTCCAGCTGGTGCACTTGACTCTGGGCAGCGTGTTCCCAGGAACCCGCAGGACACTGAGGACCGTGAGTGATGTAACCCAGATTGGCCAGATGTGGGAGCCAGCGTGAGTCACGCTGGACAATTCATTAAGAAATGTTTTCTGGGTCATCTGGGTGAGGCGCACTGGCTCCTTTCCCTGCCATCTGGGGTTGGAGGCACAAGTCCACACACCAGGAATCCCCAAGTTCGCTAACATCTGTCTAAAATTACAGCCTGGTTCCCTGAGCTGACACGGGGCAGAGCCCAGACTCTCGCATGGTCCCTGCCTTGTAATTCGTGAAAAGATGTCATCACTTTGGGCAGTAGAGGGTGGGGCACCCACTTAATAAAAACATACGTGTGAGTTGCTGTGAGGTTTCTGTACATTTTACTAGGATCAGAAGTGGGATGGGATGTTGTGAGAACACCAGTCTTTGGGCGCCGTGGCAGTGCAATGCTAGGAAGCATCTTTCTTCGTTAGATGTGTGCAAGATGCCTCACGGGGAGCCTCAAATGTATTTCTAAAAGGTAGTAAGCTGACTTTTAAAAAATTCCTTACAGGTACATAACATACAACTAGAAAAGTGCCTGTGGGCATCGCTGGCTACAATTTCACACCTGGGTAACTATAGTGGGTTGAATAGTGGCTCCCCAAAAGAGTAGTCCCCGGAAACCTGTAAATATGACCTCATTTGGAAGGAGGTCTTGGAGATATAATTAGAGACCTCAAGATGAGATCATCCTGGATTCAGGTGGGTCCTCAATCAAGTGGCTAGTGTCCTTATAAGAGACAGAAGGGAAGACACAGACATGGAGAAGGCCACGTGCAGACCGAGGCAGAGAAGGGGGAGAATCAGCCACAAGGAACGGCCGGAGCCACCAGTAGCTGGAAAAGGCAAGAAGTGGGTTGTCCCCTTGAGCTTTCAAGGGGAGGCTGGCCCTGCTGACA
Organism: Ailurus styani; assembly: GCA_002007465.1. NCBI lineage: Eukaryota > Metazoa > Chordata > Mammalia > Carnivora > Ailuridae > Ailurus > Ailurus styani. The sequence goes on along the minus strand of LNAC01000328.1, from coordinate 215,026 downwards.
CCTTGATTTCTGACCTTGGGCTTCCAGAATGGGGAGAGAATACATTTCTATTGTGTGAAGCAACCAGGTTTGTGGTAATTTGATATGGAAACTAAAATAATAACCAACACTCAGATCAAGAAACAGAACGTTACCAACACCCCAGAAACTTAGCTCATGCCTTATTCCTGCCTTTACACCGCCCCAGGATAACTGCTCTCCTGACTTCTGACATCACAGTTTTATGTTCTTGGAACTTAATAGAATCAAATAGTATGTAGCCTTCCGTGTCAGGCTTCTTCTGTTCAGTACTGTATTTGTGTCTGTGTTGTTGAATATTTGATCCTTTTTTTTTTCCTGTCTAGTGTTCCACGATATGAATATGCCACAATTTATTTACTCCTCTCCTTTTGGGGCCATTCGACTAGCTTCCTGTTTAGCGCTGTTACAAACAGTGCTGTTAGGGATTCTGTTCCGTGTTTTTTCATTGAACACGTGCACATTTTTGTTGGTTATATTCTCAAGAGTTGAATCGTTGGTCATAGGCTATTTGTATGTTCGGCTTTAGTAGACACCGCCAAACAGTTTTGGAATTAATTTTTAAAATATTCGATCAGGGCGTCTGGGTGGCTCAGTGGGTTAAAGCCTCTGCCTTTGGCTCAGGTCATGATCTCAGGGTCCTGGGATCGAGGCCCGCATCGGGCTCTCTGCTCAGCGGGGAGCCTGCTTTCTCCTCTCTCTCTGCCTGCCTCTCTGCCTACTTGTGATCTCTCTCTCTCTCTGTCAAATAAATAAATAAAATCTTTAAAAAAAATATTCAATCACATTTGGAATTCTTTTGTTAAATGGAGACTCCCCCAGTGAAGTGAGACTCCCCCAGACTCCACTCTTTAATGTGGATGTTGTATAAGAACCAAGTGTTGGACATAAGGTTTTCTAGAAGCAAGCCCCCCCCCTTTATTTTTATTTTTATTATTTTTTAAGATTGTATTTATTTATTTGACACAGAGAGAGAGAGATCACAAGTAGGCAGAGAGAGAGGAGGAAGCAGGCTCCCTGCTGAGCAGAGAGCCCGATGCGTGGCTTGATCCCAGGACCCTGAGATCATGACCTGAGCTGAAGGCAGAGGCTTTAACTCACTGACCCACCCAGACATCCCACCTTTAGATAGGAGCCCTGTATTCGCAATGAGGAGTACTCCATGTCTCAAGAATCCAGCAGAGGTCTGGGCAAGTATTAGAGCACCCCACTTGCTGGGAATCAGAGAGGCTAGGCTACTGACTGTGAATTTTATTTTATTATATTTTTTAAAGATTTTATTTATTTATTTGAGACAGAGGGAGAGCGAGAGAGAGCATGAGTGGGCAGGAGAGGGAGAAGCAGGCTCTGTGCTGAGCAGGGAGCCCGACACGGGGATCCTGACCTGAGCCGAAGACATTTAACTGACTGGGCCACCCAGGCAGCCCCTTGACTGTGAATTTTAAATGTACTTAAACCCATCACTGGAAGGAATGGCAGAGCTGCCGTATCCTCCATCGTGAATCTCAGAAATAAGTTTCCCATCTTATAAGAGCTCCCACTTTAACTCCCCTTTCCAGCGTTCAAGTCTGTGTGCTGTAACCTAGGAAGCCCCACCCAATGATATGAAACAGCCGGTAAACAAGTACATCCGTACATGAAATACAGAACAAGTGGTTTCTGGTAGTGATAAAGTTGAGAGGACAGTAAAGTGGGGTGATGTGATTGAGTGGGGAGGGAGAGTTCCCACGCTCTTTTGGCCTGGGGAACCCTTTTTCACTTTGGGAAATGTTGCCTTTTTTTTTTTTTCTTATTTGGTAAGATTTTATTTATTTGAGGAGGGGGAGGGGCAGAGGGGGAGAACCTCAAGCAGACTCCACGCTGAGCACAGAGCCCAGGGTGGGGCTTATCCAGTGGCCCCACGTTCATGACCCAAGCTGAAACCAAGAGATGGATGCTCAACTGATTGAGCCTCCCAGGTACCCCGGTAAGTGTAGCTTTTGATGTATAACTGTTGTTTTGTGAATTCTGATCTTTCCTTTTTTTTGGTTTGCTGTTAGTTTGACTAGTCCTAAGTATATTAAAAATAACTGTATCTTGATTCTCTGCTATTTAACTACTACAATGCTGATTCTTCTAGAGACCAATAACAAGGCATTTGGCTGACGTCAGACTCAGAGCCGGTGGCCATTATCAGATGAGTTAATGGCTATAGCAAATCTTGGAGCCCTGGCTATATTCCTTCGTCCTCACCACTGCAAGGCACATTGTCCTGACTGCTAACTTCCAGCACCTGCGTTTCTTTGCTTGAGGATTTTTCTGGCCTATAGGTCACCTTGCTGCCCATGAACCCATGCTTCCTGGGAGCAGCCCAACCAATGACTGACAGGAGAGGGTGTAGACATACCCCCAGCCCACTCGCCTGGCAGGAAGGGTAAATCTGAAGAGTGTGTCTACATGGATTTTGGAGGTTTCGCCAGTGAGATTAAGTTCAGTTGGCCAGAGTGGTAATCGGCACGGAACATGCCATTTATTGCTTATTTCTCCTTCCCAATAGCACTTCCCCATTCCCTTCACCTCCCAAATAAATTGCTTGTATTTGAGTTCTTTTCTCAGCATCTGCATGAGCCAATGTCAGAATCAAATCTGTGATCTTGTGTTCCACTCCCAGTGATCTATTCAGATAGAGAGCAGGTCATGTCATTGATTTGGTCAAGACAAAGGAAAAGAGAGAAAACAATCTAATGACATATTGACATTATTAATGATTTGACATTATTATGTCATATTGACATAATGACAGAATTCTTGCAGCACGAGGGAAAAATCCACTGAGCTCTAGAATGAGGGCTGTCCCGACCAGTGAATTGGGCAATAGTACATCGCATACTTGATCAAGAATTTAATGCAAGTTAGCAGTTTTTAGCTATATATTAGACAACATAAACTCTGTTTTAAGAAAGCCAGAATGCTGGGGCACCTGGGTGGCTCAGTTGATTGGGGTCCGACTCTTGGCTTTGACTCGAGTCATGAGCTCAGGGTCATGGGATCTAGCCCCACATTTGGTCTGTGATCAGTGTGGACTCTGCTCTCCGTTTCCTACTCCCTCCCTCCGCTTGTGTGCACATGTTCTCTCTCTCTCTGTAACATAAATAAATAAATACAATAAAAAAAAAAAAAGGAAACCAGAATGCTGTCTTAGATAACAGCTGCCTACTTCCCATTTAGACATTTGATTGAACTGGCAAATCACATTTCTGATTTTTTAAAAGTTTGTTTTGTTTTGTTTTGTTTTTTTAAGATTTTTAAATTTATTTGTCAGAGAGAGGGAGAGAGAGTGAGCGAGCACAAGCAGGGGGAGTGGCAGGCAGAGGAAGAAGTCAGCTCCCCAACCAAGGAGCCCCATGCGGGACTCAATCCCAGGACCCTGGGACCATGACCTGAACTGAAGACAGACACTCAACCAACTGAGCCACCCAGGCATCCTTCTGATTTTGTTTTTAAGATTTTATTTATCTATTTGACAGAGAGAGAGAGCACTAGAAGGGGAAGGGGCAGAGGGAGTGGGAGAAGCAGGCTTCCCAAAGTAGAGAACCCAACACGGGGCTCGATCCCAGGACCTGAACTGACGGCAGACGCTTCACCGACTGAGCCACCCAGGCCCCTCACATTTCTGATTTTTGAAAAAATTAGTGGCTAAGTCTAGATTTTGCTTCAGATTCTTTCCGATCACCTGGAGAGTTAGACCTTTCTCTTGCTTGGCATCTTGTTATGCCAAAATAATGAGGTAACATAGAAAAATGTGAAGGATGATGCTCTCACTAATGCAGTGGGACCTAATAGTCATATTAGTCTATGAAAAATTAAAATATTGAAAGTTTGTTTTTCCTTCTTAGGCCTCAGGATATGCTCACAGAAGATAGAATGGTTTATGGATTTGGGCTGCAAACTTAAACTTGTAAAGACAGCCCCAATGGGGTTAAACGGTTTCTTTTCTTTTTTTTTTTTTTAGATTTTATTTATTTATTCATGAGAGACAGAGAGACAGAGAGAGAGGCAGAGGGAGAAGCAGGCTCCCCACTGAACAAGGAGCCTGATGTGGGATTTGATCCCAGGACCCTGGGATCATGACCTGAGCTAAAGGCAGACAGACGGTTAACTGACTGAGCCACCCAGGCACCCCGGGTTAAAGGGTTTCTTAACCTGGAGGCTCTTATCTAAGTATTCCCTGCCAGAGAGAATTCCAGAATAGTACATCCATTTTGAGAATAAAATCACATTTAAAAAAACCCAGTCCATGTTATTTATTTATTTCTATTTACATTCAATTAGCCAACTTGTAGTACATCATTCGTTTCAGATGTAGTGTTCAGTGACTTACCAGTGTCGCGTAACACCCCGTGTTCGTCACATCATGTGCCCTCCTCAATGCCCATCACCCGTTACCCCATCCCCCCACCCCCTCCCCTGCAGCAACCCTCAGTTTGTTTGCTGTAGTTAAGCGTCTGTCACGGTTTTTCTCCTTCTCGGAAGACTTCCCATTCTGTCCCAGTCCATTCTACAGTCCCATGTCCGGTGGTTTTGAAAAGCTGTTTGTTATTGCTTGTGGCCGATTTTCAGACACTTGTAGCTCTGCCTTGCTGGGCTCAGGAGAGGACGGTGCTCCTGGTCCCCTGTGGCTGGATGAGGCCATCCATGTGTGTGACTAGTTCTGGCCACTGAGGTGTATGGACAACAGTGGACTGCCACCACTGGGTTGTGGGGCCTCCCGAGGTCCCTCTTCCCTCTTTGTGTGGTCAGACCACAAAGTCCCAGTTGGTGACTGCTCCCTCAGCCCGGGTCCAGAAGGATCAGAGCACCCCTGTTGACTTGCATGAGCAAGGAGTGAACTTGGACGGTTTTGAGCCATGGAGATCTTGGGGTTCACTGTTGCCTCTGTGTGACTGGCCAGTCCCGACTCAGATGGCTACTGACATCACATGTACAGCAACTCACAGGGAGAGAACTTGAACTGATTCTCTTACGTCGTCACAGTGACATGAATAGAGGGGTTTGTGTTTGAAACTGAAGACATAGAGCCAGTGTTTATAAGGTACCGTCGAAATAAATGTCTCTGGATATGGGACAGCTTATAGTTGACCATCTTTTATTTGATTTTTTCTTTTTCCATCCCTTATGCTGAGCATTTTGGAAATTCTGAAATACAAATGAATTTTTTGTGTCGCTGGGAGTTGAATTTCAAGAAGAAAATGTTGTGGGAGTGATAGCCAGCACTTTTGGAGAAATGCCAAGCGTAATAGGCATCCTTACAGGACAAAATCCCGCAACTTGAATGGCGGGGGTGGGGAGGGCAGAATTTCAACATAACCACCCACCCCTCTAGCAGACACTTCCGCGACGGAGCCGTTTCCCTTTCTCTGTTATTTTCCTTCTCCATTTCCTCCTCTTAACTGCAGACACTTGCACGCAGTGATTCCCCCATGCAAATTACGTGAAAAATATTGTCAGTTTTCCAACAACATAAGCAAATGTGCAGCTTTTTAAGTTGTTCCAAAGGCATCCATGACTCCCTTCAAGTCCTTTACTGTAAAGGTTATTGCATCTCTCTGTAAAAACCAAGTTGGGTTGAGTCCATTGGTTGGGGGAATCGAGTCCCAGTTTCCCCGTATTTACTGTGAGGTTAGTGGGTCTGCAGAAAGCCCTGAATTTGAATTGCCTTCTGCACCGGAAGCACTAAGCTGTTCCCCTCTGGTTGAGCCCTCCAGAGAGTGTGAGGTGCCATTAGTTCTAGAAAGCATGGTTTCAATTCTGTCAGTCCTCTGGAATGGTTTTAACCTAGACTTATTCATGGTTTTTGAAAGACTTAATGTTACCGCAGAGGGTTAGGAGAATTATTTCTGTTTCGAATAAAGAAGATGAAGGGCGATCATTTTCAACAATCTTAATTCTGCCTTTCTCCACAGAGCTGACCAGATCTTATTCTGTACATTTGCAAACATAAGATTAAAACATATCTAGGTGTTTTATTTAAAAACATAAATGTCCACACAAGACACAAGTTACTATAAACTTGCTTTTGTAAAACTTAATTTATAATGGGAGTCTCTCTGTGCAGATAACACTTATATCTATCACCCTCTTTTGAACATCAGCTCATTAAGTAGATGAACAAAAATGTTAACTGTTCCCTTAATGATAGACATTTAGGAAGTTTCCATTCTTGCTGTTACAAATAAGATAAATCTCTGTCTCCGTAAACTCGTTTGTTTGCTTGTATATGTCATTGTGCATGTGTCTGTATTTTCCTAGGATGGATTTGTAAAGTGGAATTGTTGGTCCAAAATACCCACATGTTCATTTTTGATAGGCTATCTTGCCTTTCCACAGCCATACCACTTTATGGTCCTACCAACAGTGAACAGATACTTGATTCTCCACACTTTATCCAGTGTCACCATTTCGTATTTCTTTTTAAGTTTTGCTAATCTGTTGGTTAAAAATGTCAGGGGTGGTTTAATTTGCATTTCCCTGATTCCAAATGAGGTTGAGCTTCTTCTTCTTCTTTTTTTTTTAAAGATTTTATTTATTTATATGACAGAGAGAGAGAGAGATTACAAGTAGGCAGAGAGGCAGGCAGAGAGACAGGAGGAAGCAGGCTCCCTGCTGAGCAGAGAGCCCGATGCAGGCCTGGATCCCAGGACCCTGGGATCATGACCTGAGCCAAAGGCAGCGGCTTTAACCCACTGAGCCACCCAGGCGCCCGAGGTTGAGCTTCTTATCTTATGTTAATGATCCACGTGTATATCCTCTTCAGTAACTTGCCTCCTCATATCTTTTGCTCACTGTTTTTTTTTTAATTTATTTTTAATTTATTTTTTAATCAGGTTGTCTTTTTAATTGGTTGTAGGAACTCTTTACATATTAGTACTGTTAATTTTTAGTATTAGGTTATAAATATAAAATATAAATATAAATTTTATATATAAAATATATATAAATATAAATATTTTCTCCCAGACTATTGTTATTGCTTATGTCATGTCTTTTGTTATTTATTTATTTATTTTTTTAGAGCTAGAAAGAGAGAGTACAAGTGAGCATGGGAGGGTGGAGGTGGGGAGGAGCAGAGGGAGAGAGAGAATCTTAAGCAGGTCCCACACCCAACTTGAAGCCTGAGGTCAGTGGGCTAGATCTCTCAACCCTGAGATCATGACCTGAACCAAAATCGAGATTCAGGCGCTTAACTGACTGAGCCACCCAGGCACCCCATGAGTATGTCTTTTATTATAGAGGAATTTAAAATTGCTTCATAGTCATTCCATCGGTTTTCTCTCTTTGGCTCCTGGATTTTATGTCTTGCTTTGAAGTGCCTTCTGTATCCTAAGACTATAAAAATATTCTCCTCTATTTTTTTTTGTTAGTAAATTTAGACTCTGATTCTATATAAGAATATAATTCCCAAGTTTGTCCGCTTATTCCAGCTCCTTATTTTTAATGTTTTTCAGTAAAATTTTATTCCTCTTTTCATATAGGTCTCAGGCATGTTTTGTTGTTGTTAAATGTAGTCCAAGGATTTTATGGTTTGGGTTGCTACTGTGAATGGGATCTTTTCCAGAAAAGTCTGAGTATTTGGTTATTTGCCCATCTTCGTTCAGCAAACAAGTGAGGGCTATATATTTTTTGCTGGTCTCTTGCCTATGCAGCAATTTAAATGAGATGGTGGCAATGTCACCTCACCTTCTCTGGGCTTTGGTTGGGGACAAGTGGTGGATGGTTGGGTTGGTGATGGTGGTAATGGTGGATAGTGGGGCATGCCCCCAGCAGAACCCTGGCTTTGCATGCCTGATGACATGACTTGTCCATGGCTCCCCTTGACTCTGTTTAACAGCACATGCTTCCAGCAGGAGACAGGGTTGGCTCAGAAAGGATAACTCTATGGGGCACCTGGGTGGCTCAGTGGGTTAAAGCCGCTGCCTTCGGCTCAGGTCATGATCCCAGGGTCCTGGGATCGAGGCCCACATCGGGCTCTCTGCTCAGCAGGGAGCCTGCTTCCTCCTCTCTCCTCTCTCTCTGCCTGCCTCTCTGCCTACTTGTAATCTCTCTCTCTGTGTCAAATGAATAAATAAAATCTTTAAAAAAAAAAAAAAGATAACTCTATGAACTCCATAAGGAATGTTGGGTGGTTATCTACATTTTTTAATGCTCTGTTTGTTTGTTTTTTTAAATCTCAGTTACTTCTATTTGCTTCTCTTCCACCATATTTATTGGATATCTATAGAGTTGTCAGATGAAATATAGAATACCCAGTTAAGTTTGAGTTTCAGATGACCAATGAATGAATTTTTTTAGTATAAGTATGTCCCATGAAATATTTGGGACATACTTATACTTAAAAAAAAATCATTCATTGTTTAACTGAAATTCAGAGTGAACTGTGTGTTCTTTATTTTTATTTGCTGAATCTGACAAGTCTGGCTTATCTAATACCAGAGACAAGACCTGTCCCCTCAAGGAACTTACCTTCCAGTGATGGAGAAAGATTTGGGAATCTGTCTCTGTTTTCCTTACTGCTGCCAGGGGGCTTTTTCTGACAAGATCACAAGCTCTCTTTATAAAAAGGTGAGCCTTCCCAATCACAGTTTACACCCCTGTTGGTGCTGGCTTATTTGTGCACTAACAGTCATGACCCCTTCAGCCCAGCATATCCTATCCTCCCTGCTCTCACCTCTTCTTGTTTTTAAACTGTGGCTAAAACAAACAAACAAAAAAACCAAAAACCAAAAAAACGCACATAGCATAAATTTACCCTCTTAACAGTGTTGCCCTGGTTTCTTATCAATTACAGCTTTTTTGTTTCTGTTTTCCTGGAGTTACTGCTTACTTTTCTCTCTCTCTTTTTTTTTTTCTTTAAGATTTTATTAATTTATTTTTGAGAGACAGATGGAGAGAGGGCACACGTGAGAGCATGAGGGGAGGGGGGCAAAGGGAGAAGCAGACTCCCCACTGAGCAGGGACCCTGATGCAGGATGTGGAACTCGATCCCAGGACCCTGGGATCATGACCAGAGCCAAAAGCAACCACTTAACCAACTGAGCCACCCAGGTACCCCACCTTTCTCTTTTTATAGGAAGAAAAAATAATGTTCTTTCATCATCTAGTTCAATTACCACGCTCTTGGTCCCATGAGGTTCCTTACTTCTCAGGCCCACTACCCTCTTGTCCCACCCCACCAGGCACCATCCCTGCCTTTTCTCTACATAGCTCAGCAGGTTCTTCATTAGCTTATTCTTTGTTTCATTCTATTCCCTTCTTTTGAAGCCTTTTGAATGGGTCTCCTTCTTGGGACTTACACATAAGAAAAAGTATGGGAGAGCTAAACTTTGTGAATCCTAGCATGCCAGAAGATGTCTCAATTTTTGTCTGCTACATGTCCGTGCCTCAGCTGCCTTGTCTGTACAATGGGGAGGGATCATAACTGCACTCGCTTCCTAGAGTTATTAGTGAAGATTAAAGGTATTCTTGTATGAAAAGCTGTTTAGACAATCTTCGGTACATAATAACTTTGTTCAGTAAACAATAGCCATGAATGTTGTAATTGAAACACATTAGATGTCCGGTAGCGTTCAGCTCTGAGAAAACATTGTGTGGACTAACAGTGGAGCAGTCAGATGTAAGTTCGTGTGATGAAGGAAACCAATCCTATTTCCATAATGGCACCATAGGCTTATGAATTATTTCTTAGTGTTTTTCTCCTCTCCTTTTGTAAAGTCGCAATCAGTGTTTTAGGATTTACTTGTACTTTTTATGTTGTTTTTTTTTTTTTCAGGTCACTAGTCTGTTTTCAGTTCTCTGGGTTTTTAGTAAAGCACAGCCATTTCAAGGAAATGGATTTAAATTGTAATGCAAACTTGGTTTAGATGTATGAAACAGTTTTGGAGAGGAACAATGCAAGCTACTCAAGGAAGATGGAAAATTTAGGATATTAAAGATTTAAGGAATAGGTTGGCTCAGGTGCAAAAGCAGAAAAACCTAAAATCATCAGTCAGATCAATCTATAGGGGCTGCTTGGAAGGCCGTTGACGAGGATTCCAGGTGGCATTTAGACTGTTGACTGTAAGTGATGGGTGCCATGGGTGGTGGCACCTGTCATTCCTGGCCTCACCTTAACCCTTTCTCATGAAGGAAATTACGAGGCATTATTAAGAGGCCCTGAAAGAAAGATTGGGTGTAGTCTTGGGTGCTCAGGGAAGGTGTCTGGGGAAGTTGGAGTGAGCCTCGTAGGCTGATGTCAATTAGGCAAAGGGAAGGAGGTTGTGAGAACCATAAGCACAAAGGCTCCTTGAAGGAGGGGAGTTCCGTGTACCTGAGGCACAAAACTCTGAAGGAGAGGAGGGCATGTGCCTGCGCTGGAGGAGGAGGCGCCCAGTCAGGGCAGCTATCGGGCGCCCTGTTGAAGACTAGGGCTTTATTCCCAGAGCAGTTGAAGAAGGGATTATCTTGTGAAGTGACAAAACCAGATTTGCAGTGAGAAGGAAACTGAGAGGCAAGAATGGATTCAGGCAAACTTCCTTGGGAACTCCTCCAGGGTCCAGAGGAATGTGGGATGGAGCGGAATCAGTGTGGGTGAGAATTAGTGAGAAGTCAATCTACAGAATGTTCTGGGGGGAGTGGAGAAGGAGGCAGGGATACGTCAAGAATCCTGGACTTCCCACATGGAGACCTGGTTGAAGGGTGGTAGGAACTGGGAGAAATCGTACCACTAACTGAGCCCGTCCCTCTCTCATGTGAGCATACTAATGTCTAACAAAGGTCAGGGACTCTGGTTCACAGAGTTGGCAATGGAATCTTGGTGGCTGGCTCTGTCTTGAAAGGGAAAGGGGGTCACGTTGCCCCGTCACCTGCTCACATTCTGGGTATTTTCTCCAACCTTCCAAAAGTCTGAGGAGCATTCTTCCCTAACACGATACAACCACTTGATGACTCCGTTGAATAGAAGTTGTTTTCATTTTCTTTTGTATCTGCCTTGAAGTCTGAAGCAAACAAAAACATGACAACACTGTGTAAACACAACACAAGAAAGCTTCTCAGATCTTCCTGTTTTCTCAGGTAGGCACAAAACAGGTCTCCTCTAAAGCAGATGAAAAGGCGCAGAAGCAGTAATTGCTTTGCTATTCCAGGAACAGGCAGCCAAATGTGCAAAACTGTTGAAGAACAACTTTTTAACCTTCTGCTGAAAAGCTATAAGGAGATGGCTAAGACCTTTCTAGAACCCATTCCTCCCTGGGGGCAAAGAGAAGACCTGGAAAATATAGCTTAACAAAGCATGCCAATGATATTTGTAATTGGAATCATCTCTCTTTTTGTCATTGGTCATTGTAACTAGAGGTGGTCAATTTTGTCGATCTTTCCAAAGCACCAACTTTTGGTTTCATTGATGATTTCTGTTGTTTTTCTATTCTCTATTTCATTAATTTTGACTCTGATCTTTATTATTTCTTTCTTTAAGCTTGCTTTAGGTTTAGTTTGCTCTTCTTTTAGTGTCTTCAAGTGGAAGTTTTGGCCACTGATTTGAGATCTTTCTTTTTCTTCTTTGTTCTTTTTCACTGAATTCATTTACAGCTACTCATTTCTCTTTATAACTGCTTTAGCTGCATCCCTTAAGTTTTGGTATGATGTGTCTTAATTTTTTTTCATCACAAAGTATTTACTAGGCTCCTGGTTGGCTCAGTCGGTTAAGTGGTTAAGCATCCGACTCTTGATCTCAGGTCTTGATCTCAGGATTGTGAGTTCAAGAGCCCCGCATTAAGCTCTACACTGGGCCTGGAGCCTACTTAAAAAAAAGAAAGAAAAGAAAAGTATTTACTAATTTCCCTTGTGATTTCTTCTTTGATCCATTGGTTATTTAAGAGTGAGCTAATTTCCACGTATTTGTGAATTTCTCAAATTTCTAACTTCATTCCATTTGTCAGAGAACATGCTTTGTATGAATTCAGCCCTTTTAAATTCATTGAAGTTTGTTTTACGGTCTAGGATATGGTTCATCCTGGAGACTGTCCCATGCACACTGAATAGAATACATTCTGCTGTGTCGTATGGAGTGTTATATAGATATATTAGGTCTGATTGGTTTATAGTGTTGTGCAAGCCTTTTGTTTTCATGTTGATCTTTTGTATAACTATTCCAACTTTCTCATGGTTATTATTTGTATGTTTTTTTCCATTACTTTCAGTCTATTTGTAACATTGAATCTAAACTCTTTTATAGGCGGCATATAGTTGGATCTTGTTTTTCAATCAAGCTTGATCATTTCGGATTTTTTATTGGATTGATTTATCAACTCACATGCAATATTATTGATAGAGTTGGTTTTACATCTGCTGTGTTCTTGCTTTCTATATATATCTCATGTCTTCTTTGTTCCTCTGATCTCCATTTACTGCATTCTTTTGCATTATGTGAATATTTTCTAGTGCAGTATTTATACCATTTTAAACATTCTTAAAACTTTTTAAAAAGTTATTTTCTTCGAAGTTGCTCTTAGGTTACTGTATACATTATAACTTATCAGAATGTGTATCAGATTGATAGTACCTTAATTCCGGTGAGATATAGAAACTTGAGTCCTATATAGGTCTATTTCCTCTTCTCTTTTTGGCCGATTGTTATACATATCACATTTGTGTATGTTACACACAAAGCAGTATATTGTTGTAATTATCACTTTACATAATTTGAAATCTTTCGAAGTAGATAAGAGAAGAAAGGGGAATATATGTTTACAGAGTTGGTTATATTAACCTTATTTTCTATTTCTGGTTCTCTCCATTTGTGTCTGTGGTTGTGAATTACCATCTCGTGCCATTTCATTACCCTAATACAGCTTTGCTCACACTGACCTCCTTGGTGGCAAATTGTCAAATATTTCATTTGACAAATATGTTATTGTCAAATATGTTACATTTCTATGTTATGGGGCCAACAATACAGTGATATTCATATTGTCTTTTTTTTTAAGATTTTATTTTATTTATTTGACAGAGAGAGATACCCCAAAAGAGGGAACACCAGCAGGGGGAGTGGGAGAGGGAGAAACAGGCTTCCCGTCGAGCAGGGAGCCCGATGCGGGGCTCGATCCCAGGATCCTGGGATCATGACCTGAGCCAAAGGCAGACTCAACAACTGAGCCACCCAGGCGCCCCTACATATTGTCATATACCGTTGCTAAAAAATCAGTTGAGACAAAAAAGAAGAAATAGGTATTTACACTATTTTTTAATAGTCTCTCCCACCTGTTCATTTTTAAAACACAAAAAAACAAGACAGCACACAACCACACACACAGAGAATTCTCTTCAGCCCTTCTGTGTTCACCGCACCAATTCTAGAATGTGAGTGCCGCTCTGTGAGGCTGTTCACTTTAAAACATACCTGTCACCATGCCACCCTTCATTGCTCACCTGTCTGGATGCTTGATTGCCTCCAAAAGAGACGACATTGGTTAGAAGTTGTCAGCCAGTGCATTGTCCCTGACTTCCAGGCAGAAGACCAGAGGACAGAACTGTGCTGAAACATGGTAAAAACTTGTAATAACCATCGCCAGGCTAGAGCTTAAAAGTCAAAGCAAAGGAGAGAATTTTAATTGCCTTGATCGTCTTGGCAAGATGGTGTTTTGTTTTGTTTTGTTCCTATCCTTAAGACTGTAAATTATGTTTTGTTGTGCTTTTGTTTAATCTTGTTCTAATTATAAAAGTGCTACATGCTCATTGAGACTATTTAGGAAATTCAGAAGAAAATAGAAATTCCGTAACCCAGAGATTACTATTTTTAATATTTTGGAGAGTCGTGTGTGTGTGTGTGTGTGTGTGTGTGTGTGTGTGTGTGTGCGCGCGCGCGTGTGTGTATCTAGGTTTATATGTACTTATAATATTTAAATGGCATCAGAATTTGGATTTAGGTTGCTTTAAGCCTACGAGTTATATAATAGGCATGTTCCCATCTGCTTATCTTATCTCTGAATACAGCTTTGCCTTTGTCACCTAAGATTTAATATGTAGTTTTCCCATCATTATTTCCTAATTTTTAATTTCATTTAACTATAGTTTCGATTTCCACCACGAGCAAAAGCTTATTGAAAAGTTCTTTTAAATTTCCAACTGTTGGGGTTTGATTTAGACTTCTGATATTTTTAGTGGAGTATTTTGGAGGCGAAGGAGGGTGTGACAGTGAATCCTTGTGTAGTTTGTTCTTGGAATTTATTTAGGTTTTTATGTTGGTTTATAACATGATTAATTTTTATAAGTGTTGCATGAGCACATAAAAAGAAAATATGGCTTCTATTATCATGAATTAAAGGCACTTCTTTTGGTTTGTTGTCTGCTAAATCTTTGATCATCCTTTTATTGTGACCACTTCTGTCTCATTCTGTTTTAGTTCTGCCTCTTGTAAGCAAAAAGTCACTGGGTTTTATTTTATAGGCCCATATGAAACTTATTTCCTTTTAATAGGGAAGTGTGACTTGTATTTACTATGACAGCTAATGGTACAATCTTACTTCATCTCATTTTATCTTTATTTTTATTTTTATTTTTATTTTTTATTTTTTTATTTATTCATTTGACACAGAGAGAGAGATTACAAGTAGGCAGAGAGGCAGGCAGAGAGAGAGGAGAGAGGAGGAAGCAGGCTCCCTGCCGAGCAGAGAGCCCGATGCGGGCCTCGATTCCAGGACCCTGGGATCATGACCTGAGCCGAAGGCAGCGGCTTTAACCCACTGAGCCACCCAGGCGCCCTTTATTTTTATATATATATATATTTTTAAAGATTTTATTTACTTATTTGACACAGAGAGAGAGAGATTACAAGTAGGCAGGCAGGCAGAGAGACAGGGAGAGGAGGAAGCAGGCTCCCTGCTGAGCAGAGAGCCCGATGCGGGCCTCGATCCCAGGACGCTGAGATCATGACCTGAGCCGAAAGCAGAGGCTTTAACCCACTGAGCCACCCAGGCGCCCTTTATTTTTATATTTTTAAACGTCTACTGTTTTCTATATCCCCTTAATCTTCTCTAGCAATTTGCAAATCCATGTCCTGTTGTTAATTCCGGTTGTTACCTTTAGGTTTTGCAAGAGCATTCCTCAACCTTTCCCTTTTTGGATTATCAAGGTCAAGGTAATCAGTACTGAGACGGTACTTTTTATCTTTCCGCCGTTCTTCTTTCATGAACTTGCATGCCACCTCCACCCGTAATAACATGTGGAACTCAGAATGCTATTAATCTTTCTTTTGCATTCTATATTATGTTTAAGTTTTTAAGTTGCCAGTCAGTATTGTATCATATTTGCAGTGATTATTTTATTTGAAAGATTTTATTCATTTGAGAGAGAGAGAGAGAGCATGCATGAGCGGGAAGGAGCAGAGGGGAGAGGGAGTGGGACAAGCCACCCTGCAGTGAGTGCAGAGCCCTGGGCTGGATCCAGCCTGGACCCTGATATCATGACCTGAGCCAAAAGCAAGAGCCAGGTTCTAAATCTACTGAGCCACCTAGGCATCCTCAAGTGATTATTTCGACCTAACGCTTCTGCTGTTTTCAACGCATACTGCTAGATCTTTTATACCTTGATATACCCTATCTTGAGGTCTTACTCTAAAAAAAAATATTTATTTATTTATTTATTTATTTATTTATTTTAGAAAGAGAGAGTGATTGGGGTGGCAGTGGGGTGGGGGGTAGGGGAGAAGGGAGGTGCAGGGGGTGAGGGAGAATTTCAAGCAGAGCCCAGCAGGGGACTTGAGCTAAGGACCCTGAGATTGTGACCTGAGCCAAAATCAAGTTAGGCACCTAACTTGGGGCTCCTGGGTGGTTCAGTGGGTTAAAGCCTCTGCCTTCAGCTCAGGTCATGATCTCGGGATCCTGGGATTGAGCCCCACATCGGGCTCTCTGCTCAGCAGGGAGCCTGCTTCCCCCTCTCCTTCTGCCAGCCTCTCTGCCTACTTGTGATCTCTCTCTCCCTCTGTCAAATAAATAAATAAAATCTTTTAAAAAAAAGAAAAAAAGTTGGGCACCTAACCGACTGAGCCACCGGGGCAACCCTCGAGCTCTTAATTTTTATACTTCTTAGACATCTAGAAGAGATCTTCAAGTAGCTGTTTTGGGAATACCTACAGGGACTGTGGGTGAGCCCTTTCACACAAATGGCAGCTGGATCCTATGTAAAATTTTGGAGTCACTCTCCTTTCCTCCCAAAATTCATCCACTGATCTTTATTTTCTTACTCATTCATTCATTCATTCATTCATTCATTCATTCATTCATTCATTCATTTTTTTGCCTTCTGACCTGCAACGCTAGCTTCTACTTCTTTACGTAAATCGTACTGGAGCTTGCCATTGTGGCTTTTGGCTGCTTGCTTTGTCCAGTGGTTGGTCCTCTGCTGGAAGTCCACCTTTGGAGCCCCTTTCCTGCCCTCACAGGTACTGAGATCATGACCTCCAATCTCAGTCCCCTTCCGTTCTTTTCTACTGTCTCCCCTTCCTCCCTCAAACCGTCCTGCTTGGCAATAAAACTGTGTGCCAGGTGGATATTCATTAGTGATGCTGAAAGTTCACTTTACTGTGGGCAAGTACATAAATCATACTTAACTGGCTTGTACCAACTGGAAAAATTTGAGTATATTTTAATGTGAAGAGAAAATACTGAAGAAAAGAGAAACAAGAAAAAGTTCATAGGCTTTTACACCAATTTTCAGATTAGATGCTACTAAAGATCTATAGCAGTTTTCTGAATATACCATCTCCTTATAGATTTGACATTCTTTGTTTTTCCTTTTTTTTTTTTTTGGTTTCAAGTTTTTACTTAAATTCTAGTTAGTTAACATACAGTGTAGTATTGGTTTCAGTAGAATTTAGTGATTCATCACTTCTCTAGAACACCCAGTGCTCATCACAAAGTGCTTTCTTTAATACCCATACCCCATTGAGATCATCCCCACCCTCCTCCCTCCCTCAATCCTCAGTTTGTTCTCTATAGTTAAGAGTCTCCATTCTTTGTTTTTTCTAAATCACTACTGTCACCATGCATTTCAGTCTTTGGAGAAGATGGGGTGATCCTCATAGGCTGGGGAAAGCAGTAGTTTCATCAGATTTAATTGGGTTTTAGGACAGAAGCTTACAAATTCTGCAAATGTGTGTTACCACATAAACTGAAAACAAATTTTTTTCCATTTATTTTATTTTTTTTAAAGATTTTATTTATTTATTTGACACAGAGAGAGAGAGATCAGATCACAAGTAGGCAGAGAGGCAGACAGAAAGAGAGGAGGAAGCAGGCTCCCTGCTGAGCAGAGAGCCCGATGCGGGCCTCGATCCCAGGACCCTGAGATCATGACCTGAGCCGAAAGCAGAGGCTTTAAACCACTGAGCCACCCAGGCGCCCTTTTTTCCATTTAAATCACTTATTTTTTGAATGATAAAGTCAGTTAAGAACAGGTCTTGGCTATTGATATTGTCTTGTACCGATAACAATTCAATGCAGCAAACATCTTCTGAATACTTACTAGGTGAAATGTACTGGAGTAAATGAAAATTTTTAAAATTCTTATTCAGTAATTGGACATTGATAAATTATGCCAATATGAGAGAATGTCTTATGCAACTATTAATACATTTTGAAGAAGGGCTCCTGAGTAGCACAGACGGTCAAGCGTCTTGACTGTTTTGGTTCAGGTTGTGGTCTCTGGGTCATGAGATCAAGCCTGGTGTCAGGCTCCACGCTCAGCGCAGAGTCTGTTTAGAGTTTCTCTCTCCCTCTCCCTCTGCCCCTCCCCCTTAAAATAAACTAATAAATCTTTTAAAAGAATAAGTTTTGAAGAATATTTAAGAATATAGAAAATGCTGGTAATATAATCAGTTTAAAATGTACTTTGCAAAATGATATATTCAGTATAACTTCCAATTTATCTAAAAATTTTTTTGAAAGACTGAAAAGAATGTGTACCTAAATGTTAATATTATTATATTATTTCTGGGTGAGTATGAAAAAATACACCAAACCTTTTCCATATTCTAATTTTTCTATAATGAAAAAATGATTTTCTAGCCAGATGATAGTACGGTTTTGTTGTTTTGTTTTTTTTTAAGGACATACACCTGCTCTATGGATATTAGGGAATAGGCGTATTTATCCACACTTCAGGGATCTATTTTGACCTCTCAGAAAAGGTGGGATCAAAGCTGGTCCTTGAAGGTAGATCAACCCTTAATAAGCGCATAGTCAGAAAAAATAATACATACACCAAGCAGAAGAGCCTCATTAAGAAAATGTGCAGAATCACAGCAGATGAAATGGATGGCTGGACCAGGGGGGTGAGTAGGAAGAGCATCAGGGTTGAGTGGAGGAGAGCACTGGAAACTTCAGTAAGGAGTTCAGATTTTGCTCTGAACACAGAGAAAATCATTAAAGGTTTTAGATGTGGGGTGAGAAGATCAGGTCAGGAATAGGTCTGTGTTTTAATTTAGGCAGGCGGCTCTGGAAGGAGAGAAGGGTAGGGTGATTGGAAGCCTGAGGGCCAGAGGCAGGGAAACACTTCAGAGATGTGCTCCTGGGTTCCTTTTTGTTCCTGTAGCTGATCTTTTTCCAGACATCTTCCTGGATGATCATGCTTCCCCTCCCTTAATTGTTGGGTCCTCCTGAGTATTGCACACCATCCCCATTATTCCACCAGCTTTACTAACCTTCAGAATGCTGTCAGTTTCCTGTCAGTTTCCACGTGGAGCTCCAGCCTGGATCTCTTCCCTTGCCTCCAAACCAGTATGTGTTTCCTTATGTCCAGTTCCCCTTTCCCTGCTCTCTGACTCCCCAGCTTTCCAGAAATGTCTGTCTTTCTTCCAAAGTCTGCTTCTCCCCCTTCTCTATCTCTATCCATCCTACCAGTTACTCAAGCCCAGAACTTGAATGTCCTCACAAAAGACACAGAAGGACAGATACTGTGTGATTCTACTGGTGCAAAGTCCCTGGAACAGTCAAGTTCATAGACACAGAAAGTAGGTGGTGGCCGGGGGCTGGGGGAAGGGGCATGGGGAGTTAGGGTTTCATGGGGACAGAGTTTCTGTATGGGGATGATAAAAAAGTTTGCACAAATTGCGACTAATTAATGCCACTGAGTGGTACACTTAAAAATGGTTAAAATGGCAAATTTTGTGTTGTATATATGTTATCATGATTACAGAACTAAAAAAAATAATAAAGCCTGTTCAGCTTGGTTTGAACTAGTTTCTCCCAGACTTGTTTGACTGTAGAGCCCTCTATCAAAAGAAAAAAGTGTTTTAAAGTGTAACATATATTCACATCATTTTGTTGTTAAAGGAAACACTTTGGGGAACATTTCCACATTTTGAGGGGGCAGAGGAGAGGAGTTGTTCATTGCCTCCCATGCCCTGTTGGAACTCAGTGCATTTCCTTAAGAAACCGTATTAGAAATGGTGGTTGGGCTTTTATTTAGGGGAATTATGGGTCGGCTAGTTTCTGGGCTGACCTAATGATGTTATTTCTATGGGAGAGGGTATTTGGAGATTTAAAACGCTTTAGCCTGAAAAGGAAATTCTAGAACATAGTTCACTCAAATTGGAGACAGATTTACTTCCACACAATCTTTTACACAATCCACTCCCTTTATGCAGAGGTTTGCAAATTATTTTGAAGGATAGGAGGTTCCGCCTGTTTTGGGTAACTTCCAGACTGTGGTCAGTATAGCCAGTCTAGATGTGTCGAAACTCAAGGTTGACCACAGGGAATTCTGTGAGAAGAGGTAGTGAAATGGGCGGCTTCAGGCATTGCATTTCTTCCTCTTTCCGCCAGTCCCAAGACCCAGACCAAATCTAGGTCTGAGGCAGGACATACTTTAGAGACTCAGCCCACTTGGAGGCTTAATGTCTTAAACCCATTTGCAGGGGCACCCGGCTGGCTCAGTCGGGAAAGCATGCAACTCTTTATCTCAGGGTCGTGAATTCAAGTCCCACGTTAGGTATAGAGATTACTTAAAAATAAAATCTTAAAAAATTTATCTCTAGATCTGAGAATCAGAGCCACACTCAGGATCCTTTGGTCAGGGTTGCCCACTTTCAGGACCACCTTGACCCTGCCTTATCACTGACCCCTGTACCCTGAAATGTTCAAAATTGATATGTTCACCCTCTTCTTATCTCTGAGCCCCCTTCTTGATCAGCCCTCCTGCCTTGCTTAGATGCCCAGGCTTCTGCTTTGGTTTTCTTTCTGGAGGCCTGTTTCAGGAGTCCATCTAATGCCCCAAGCCTGCACAACTCAAGAGGGTACCCTTTTGCACGACACAACCTATGTGGCTGCCCATGTCCGTAAAGACTCCCAGGTCCCTTCCTTATTCTGTCCTCCTCCCCAGGAACTGGATTCCTGCCCTGAAATGTCAGCATTCCAGTTTATTTCTTTACTTGGAAAGTACATTCGCCTTGTAAAAACTTCCTGCCTTATAGAAGTACATTTCCCGCAATCCTCTCTTAGGTCATTGCAATTAAAAATTGGCATGAATATATATATGAATATATATGTGTGTGTGTGTGTGTGTGTGTATAAATGAATATATATGTGTATATATTTTTTTCTCTGTTTTTTTCCCCTCAGTTCATTTACTAGCACACTTGTGTGCACTCCCCCCCCCACACACACGTGTGGACTTTACTGAAACTCCTTTTTCACTTAACTATGCATCTGGGGCATCTTTCCATTTTGGCAAGTAGAGATCTCTTTCACGATTTAATGGCTGTATTGTATTTCATTATTTGGATGTACCTGATTTACCTAACCGGTCCCACTGATAGACAATTGGAGTTTTTCCAGCTTTTCGCTACTGCATATGATGCAGCCCTGAATAATCTTAAGCATATAAATCTTCGCACCATTGCAAAAGACTTTCTCTAGAAGAAATTCCTAGGTAGAGGAGCTAGGTCCAACGGCAGAAACATCTTAAACTGTAGTGGCCCAATTATCTTAACGGGCTTAACCACTTTGCTCTCCCCGACAGTGTGGGCGAGCGTTTGTTCCCTTCACCTCACCAACCCCGGGTAGCCTTTTAAATCTTGACTAATCTGACAGGTGAAAGATGGTTTGATTTGCATGAGATTTTTTTTTTTCCACTTGTTCTCTCATTGCAAAACTGAGGTGATACTGATACCTGAGGTTGAAGGTTTTTAGTTTTTCATTTGTTTATAGGCCATTTTATTTCATTAGGTTCCTGCCGAGGCTTCTACTGATTGTGCACTTTAATTCTGCATTTCATTCCATTCCCTCCTTCAGCCCCCTGTGCTGACTGCCACTTCCTGCCTCTCAGCTGCAGAGCCATGTCCAGCCGGAGACTTGGGGGGGCGGGGGGAAGACCAGGGTTCACTCCCAGCTGCCCCACCTATGGTGTAACTTCTCTGCCCGCCCCCCCGCCCCGTCCCATTTCCTCATTTGAAAACTGAGATGGTAATTTGGCCTTCAGGATTAAATGGGATAATTTTTATATAAAGCACTTAGCCCTTGCCTCTTACAGTGTAAGTGTTCAGGAAATACTAATTACTGTTATTATTGCTATAATAAGTTGTGCCCTTTGTTTTCTAACATATGCTTTCTGACCGGTACCAACATTGAGATGGTGACGGAGATGGGGAGAATCTTGGAAAATGGAGTCGTACTCAAGCTTGGATGTTGTTTTTAGATCTTCTCCATTCCCATAAGTGCCCTGCCTGAGGTTCGAGCATGAATGGGTGGCTTGGCTCTGAATCTAACAGTTTGCAGCATGATTCTGATGTTCTCTTTCTTTATTGTAACTGAGTTACCTGTGATCAGAGGTTAAAACTATATTGGTAAATATAGCTCACCAATTTCTTATGTTTATTTGCAGTGTTGAGTTTTTTCTTTTTTTTTCTTTTTTTTTTAAAAAAGATTTAATTTATTTATTTGACACAGAGAGAGAGATTACAAGTAGGCAGAGAGGCAGGCAGAGAGACAGGGAGAGGAGGAAGCAGGCTTTCTGCTGAGCAGGGAGCCCGATGCGGGCCTCGATCCCAGGACCCTGAGATCATGACCTGAGCCGAAAGCAGAGGCTTTAACCCACTGAGCCACCCAGGCGCCCGAGTTTTTTTCTTCAATTAAAGTCAATATCTAGAAGTTAGGACATTAACATAAAAATCTATATTTCTAGCCTTTCTCAAGAAGTAGGAAATGTTGACAGGCCTCCACTGGAGCTGGGTCACTGCTGCCCCATGTAGACAGGTTTCCGGGCCAACCCGCCTTCTGTCCTCTCCATCTTGTGCAGCTGGTAGTCCTCCGTAACCCATCACCACAGTGCCCTGTTGCTTTCCGAACGGTAGAGGAATATTTCTTGGTACACATGAACCAAGGCAGAAGTGCTAAAGCGAACATATTTCTATGTATAAGTGAAGGATAGTCCCATGTGTTTGATTTGCCAAGGAATTACGTCATTTTAGCCATCGGCTTCATTCCTTGACTTGACCTGCCAAGGCCAGGGAGGTAAATGGGACTTATGGGGCACCTGGGTGGCTCAGTGGGTTAAAGCCGCTGCCTTCGGCTCAGGTCATGATCCCAGGGTCCTGGGATCGAGACCCACATCGGGCTCTCTGCTCAGCAGGGAGCCTGCTTCCTCCTCTCTCTGCCTGCCTCTCTGCCTACTTGTGATCTGATCTCTCTCTCTCTCTCTGTGTCAAATAAATAAATAAATAAAATCTTTAAAAAATAAAAAAATAAAAAAATAAATGGGACTTATGTATGGATCAGTGCTAACAGCCTGCCCCTAGGGGGCGCTCCGGGGATCTCTCTTCCCCCTCTACCCCAGTGGTTCTCAATCTTAAACTGGGCGTTTTTGAAAATACTCAGACCTGGGTGTTGGGGTGTTCTATCCCCTGCCTCATTACTTTCCCAAAGAGCAGACCATTTTGGGTGGATCAAGAGAGGAAGGTTTATTGGACTTGGATCTAGGAGTGTCATCTGTCTTCCGTGATGTACTGTCTCTTCGGAGTTCAGGATTCCCCACAGAACTGGAGGTTGTAAGTTCTGGGATTCTCAGGCTTCCCGGCTGCCCTTCCTGGAAGGCAGGTGGGCAAACGAGCCCAGCCGTGCCCTGGTTCTCACGGAAGAGAGAAGCACTTCCATTCTTTCTTTCCTGTGTTCTTTTCTTTGGACCCATCCTTGGGTCTCAAAGCAGCAACACGAGGGCCAGGTTCTGGCGAGGGACTCGGGGACAGTGTAGACCTCCTGCTTGGCTCTAGGCCCTGGGACAGCTCTCCTCCAGCAAAGGGGGGCCTACCAGCTGCAGGCGGTGGAGTCCCATTCACCCGGGCTTGGGATCTACCCTGGGGTCGAGGCCAGAGCCTTACCTCATTGGTATGAGCAGTGTCTCAACTAGAGCTGCCTCTCGGCCAGTTTCCCCCAAAAAAGTGGCTTCGCGTGGTCAGTCGAGGACCTGGGTGGTGAGGCCCTGACAGCAGGTCCCACCATCAAATCTGGGCGTCAAGGTACTGACCCCTCCTGGGTTCCTGCCAGCTCAGACAGAACAAAATACTCCACCCTGCGCTCTCAGGCAGCCTGCCCTTCCTTTTAGAGTGTTTATATTTTACCGTCATTTTTTGTTTACCTGTCTGTTTCCCTTCCTAGAATCTAAGCTCCTTGATGGTACGTTACCACGTTAATATCCTTAATGCCCAGGACATAACTGGTGTTCGATAAATATTTTCTAATGGATTTAATTCTTTAAAAAATTTTATTGACTCTTTTTCTATATAAAAAACTGTTTTCTAGATGCTGTGGGAATACAAAAAGTTTAAAATGGAGTTTATATTCTGAAGGAACCTGTTATCCAGTGATTGGTTTGTTCCATTTGCATTCCGTTATTCAACATTACTGCATTTCTAAGGTCTGGTCAGCTTGGCCTTGGGAATCCAGAGATGTCACGGTGTGTACCCCACTGTCAAACAGCTTTCCTGTCTACAAGGGGAGACAGCTGTAAAATGGTATAAAGCAAGCACAATGTAATGTGATACATGCAATGATAAAATTTGTAATAAGCGTTAAAATACAGAGTAAAACATAAATAGCTCAAAGCAATAAGGGAAGAACTAACCACAAAGCAGTGCCTGGCTTGGTGGTCATCAAGAGAAGGTAAAGCTCAGCTTTCCTAGCAGAAACTCAGGGGACACCGAGAAGTGTCTCCACGGTGCACTCGGTGATTCATGGCGCATGTCAGTACAGCAAAGGCAGCAGTACATGCAAAGCCTGCCTGAAAAAAACCTGTCTGTTTGATTTAGTGTTTCCCCCACTTATCTGACCGTGGAACTCTTTTCTCCTCACCATGTCACATCCTGTGGGACTGTCCTTCCTTAAAATCATTTGAGGGAAATGCTGGTGTAGACACCCTCTGGAATTAGATAAGCTGGTGGCTCTTAATGTTTTGGGGGACATGGACCTTTTGAGAAATTAACGGTGGTGGTCGGGGGGGATTGTACACAATTCGTGCATTCCTTGAAGCCAGTCCAAGACCCCGGTCCGTGGTCAGGGGAAGAAAAGAAGGAAGCAGTAGGAGGGATGCGTGTGTGCCAGGACAAAAGAGGCTGGAAAAGATGGGGCTTGGTCACCGCCAGTCCCTTTGGCTGGGGGTGGGGAGAGATCGCAGGCAGAGGGGACCTCAGTGGCGTCGGGGAGGCCAACTGTGGAAGGACTGAAATGCCAGACACAGAATCAGCAGTCCTCAATGACCAACTGACTGTGAAGGTCAAGGGAGCTCGGAGGCCGAAGATGACTTGACTAACAGAGACCAGAGTCCTAGGAGGATTATTTCCAGAAACACCAAAAGTCGTGTGGCTAAAACTTCCTTTCACCTGTCAAAACCTATGTTATTAGCACGTTGAAATGCCCCACCGTGCCTTTATTCACTAGTGCTGAATCTCCCACGCGAAAATTTGCTTTAAGAATTGAGTTTGCCACGTAACTGGGCATCCTACCTTGAACGGTTAAAAATCAGATTGGTCTGACTTCTAATTTTAGAAGGAATCAGGCTGACCTTCATTGCGCTGTTGCTAACCGGGGCCTGTTACCTGGGTGACTAGATTTACAATATGTCAGTATGCAAATACCATCTGCCCAAGAGGAGGAAGGAAGAGAGGCCTTCCTCGTCTGCGGGTTGTCAGCAGTCCTGGAAACGTCTTCCTCAGGGAATGGGGCGGAGGATGGAGAACAGGAGAAGAGGACGGAAAACCAGGGAAGATGTGATTTTTCCATGGACTTTGTGCTCTGCCCTGTGGACGGTCCTACAAGGCACATCATTGGGGGGGGTGTGTACAGGTGGGGTTGAGATGGTACCTTGTTTCTGGAGGAGTGAGCATAAAGGGTAGTACATTGTACATATCACTTCATTGTACCACATTGTATCACTTCCTCGCGTCTCAAAACACTTTGATTCAGATCATTGCAACAGCTTAATGAAGTCTCTGAACACAGGATTCTTGCCTTCCACAGTGCCATTAGGAATCTCATTTCCAGTTGGTAAGAGTGTCCGAGCTCGACAGGGACCCCACAGCCTTTTGGGGGCAAGCTCTCAGGAAGGGTGAACTGGAAGCAGATATTCTGTTTCATTTTCCTACACATTGGGTTGCCTGGGTAAGCTGACGGGATTTTCTCCCACAGAATATCCTTATTCAGCTCTTGTCCTGTGTATTGTATCAGGCTGGGATTTAGAATCACATTTGGAAACATTCAGATCTGAAGGCAGGGAACTTCTCCTCCTTTTTATGACATAACTGTCACATCAGCCGTCAGCTGCAGGAATTTCATCCACCCACGCATTTTGTGAGTCCAAATTAGATGGACTCATTGATTTTAATTTTTACTTTAAAATCTCGGGGACTTCTGTGAGTGGGTATGCTTTCTTTAATTGCTGTGTGTCTCGATTTGTGTAGGAGGAAGACTTTCCAGGAGTAGGGCCGAGAACCTTGGGCTCCTGGCTTCTAATTTTGTCCCCATGGTAACTTCCCCTGTGACCTCTTCTCTCCTTTGGCACCGCTGTCTCCCACCTCTTTAAAAAGTCCTCCTAATATCAACATGAAACTGTCAGCAGCATGGGAGAGTGAGGGAGGTCACTAACTTACCAACGGACTTTCCCCAGCCTTATAAATAAATAGCATTTTTTCTGGATGCCAAGCAAGTGGCCCAGGAGATGATGCCAGAGACAGGGGAGAGTGAATCCCAGAGCCAGACTGCCTGGGTTCAAATCCCAGCTCTACCACTTTCTAGCCCAGTGACTTTGGGCAAGTTGTGCAACCTGTCTGGGCACCGGTATTCTTATTTGTAAAATAGGGATAAAAATACTTATCTACTTTGGGACACCTGGCTGGCTTAAGTCAGAAGAGCATGCAACTCTTAATCTCGGGGTCGTGAGTTTGAGCCCCATGTGGGGTGTAGAGATTACTTAAAAATAAAATTTTTTTAAAAGATTTTATTTATTTATTTGACAGAGAGAGATTACAAGTAGGCAGAGAGGCAGGCAGAGAGAGAGGAGGAAGCAGGTTCCCCGCCGAGCAGGAAGCCCGATGCGGGCCTCGATCCCAGGACCCTGAGATCATGACCTGAGCTGAAGGCAGAGGCTTTAACCCACTGAGCCACCCAGGCGCCCCCAAAAATAAAATCTTAAAAACAAAACAAAACAAAAAAACAGCAAAAACCTCCCCTACCGCAAAGGTTCGTTGTGAGGATTAAAGAAGTGTAAACACTTTAGAACCATGCTGACCTAAGGGCACCTGGGTGGCTCAGTCAGTTAAGTGACCGACTCTTGATGTTGGCTTATGTCATCATCTCAGAGTCATGAGATCGAGCCCCGCATTGTGCTCCGTGCCCAGTGTGGAGCCCAGTTAAGATTCTTGTGGTCTCCCTCTGCCTCCCCACGCATGTGTGCTCTCTCTCTCTCTCATAATATCCCAAAAAACAAACAAACAAGAACCATGCCGGCCTAGGGAAGTTAGAACAGGGTGTCAGCTTTTATTAATATCTCTGTTGTGCAACATCAGGGGTCTTGGGAAAGAGTGACATTCTGCTGTGAGCGAGAAAAATGTCTAGGGTTTGTTTGTAGGCTGTGACCTCCCCCTTCCTTCTTGGTAAGTGAGTGCCATCTATGCACAGGTCAAGCCCTATTTTCCACGTGACAAGCAAAGAACCCACTGCTCCATTCCTCCTCACTCCTTGTGCACGTTAAGTCTGTGCCGTTAAATAATTAGTATGTTTGGATGTCGATACTTCAGCTTCTAATCGTCTGTTGTGTCAAGTGTAGCTCTTTGTTGTCCCTGGAGAGCAATGAAAAGAGGCCCTGTGTCTGGATAGTTGCCCATGATAGCTGTCCATTGGCTGTGTCCAAGTGTAAAATATGGTGGCAGAAGCAAAACAAAGCCACACTTATCCCAGGGCTTACTCTTGGCTTTGGAAGTCCCTTGTTTGAGTTTGTCCTTCTACAAGTAACTGAAAAGTCAGAAGTTAGTATGGCTCCTTGTCGGTTGGGATGTAAAATGGTGCAGCTACTGTGGAGACTTGGACGGTTCCTTAAAAGGTTAAACGCAGGGCGCCTGGGTGGCTCAGTGGGTTAAAGCCTCTGCCTTCGGCTCAGGTCATGATCTCAGGGTCCTGGGATCGAGCCCCGCATTGGGCTCTCTGCTCGTCAGGGAGCCTGCTTCCTCCTCTCTCTCTGCCTGCCTCTCTGCGTACTTGTGATCTCGCTCTCTGTCAAGTAAATTAAAAAAAAAAATCTTAAAAGGTTAAACACAGGGTTACCTGCGGTCTAATAATTCTGCCCCTAGATATCTACCCAAGAGAACTTACAATATATGTCCACACAAAGATGTGTACACATATGTTTATAGAAGCATTATTCATACCGGCCAAAAAGTAGAAACAACCCAAATGTCCATCAACTGAGGGAATGAATGAGTAAAATGTGGTATATCCAGACAATGGAACATTCTTTGTTTAAAAAAAAAAAGGAAGGAACTATTGATACATGTTACAACGTAGATGAATCTTAAAAACATGATTCTAAATGAAAGAAGTCGTCACAAAACGCCACATACGGAACGATTCCAGCTATATAAAATGTCCAGAGTAGGCGCTTCCATAGACAGAACATACATTAGTGGCTTGATCGGGGCTGGGAGGAGGGAGATTGGGCAGTGACTGCTAATGGGGCTGGAGTTTCTCTTGGGGATGATGACAATGTTCTGAAGCTAGATGGTGGTGATGGTTGCACAGCCTTGTGAATATACTAAAAACCACCAAAGTAATGACTCAAAAAAAAAAAAAAAAGAGAGAGAGAGAGAGAGAGAAAATCCATGTAGTCTACTGCAGAGTTTAAAAGTCATTTCCAGGGGCGCCTGGGTGGCTCAGTGGGTTAAAGCCTCTGCTTTCGGCTCAGGTCATGATCTCAGCGTCCTGGGATCGAGGCCCGCATCGGGCTCTCTGCTCAGCGGGGAGCCTGCTTCCTCCTGTCCCTGTCTCTCTGCCTGCCTCTCTGCCTACTTGTAATCTCTCCCTCTGTGTCAAATTAAAAAAAAAAAAAAATCTTTAAAAAAAAAAAAAGTTATTTCCAGGATTACTTTTTCAAGAGTCGTAGTCAGCTGAAAATAGAATAAAAAGCGACTTAATTCACAAGAAAAAAATTGAAAAGTGCAAATTACCAAGAATGGCTTTTTCACCCCAAACCTTTGCATGTAAATCCTGCATGTGTGGTTCTAAGTCAATTTTCAGGACTGCTGGCTGCCTTCTTCATTGTGATTCTGTAATTCACTACATTTCTGGTTGGACCATCAAAAGAATACTGAATATAGCTCCTGTCACAGAAATAGAAGTGCCTTTTCAGGTCATGCCCCCCACCAGGCTCCCTGAGTAATAACTCAGGGCTGCCCCTTTGTGGCTCGCTTACAAAGAGTCACAAGTGTTTGTGAATGTGTTGGGGCCTTTTTGACTTAAAGGAGTTTATTTCATTGAGTTTATCTTACATTTGCAAGCGGAGCATTTCCAAAGGACACTTTCCACCACCTTAAATCATTGCCACCATCTCAGTCCATCCGTGTTTCATCAGAAGGGTCCACCGATGAACATTTCTGCTTTAAATAAACCATATGGTTGACATCTCTCCCAGGGTTGTCTTGATACTTATTTGGAAGAAGAGCCTGAAAGGCCACACACCACCTAAAATGAGCTGTACAGGAGTGAGAGATTCAAGAAAGAACCTAGAGTTGACCGAGTAATTCCATTTCTAGGTATCAACTCAAAAGAGTTGGAAGCAAGGACTCAACAATTACTTGTACGCCAGTGTTTGTAACAGTTACTCAGACTTATAGCCAGAGGGTGGAAGCCACCCAGATATCCCTCCACAGATGAATGTGTCAACAAAATGTGGTATAGCCACACAATGGAATATTACTCAGCCTTCAAAAGGAAGGGCATTCTGACACATGCCATGACATGGATGAACCTTGCCAAGTGAAGTAAGCCAGGCACAAAAGGACACACATATATGTGAGTCCACTTATATAAGTACCTACAATAGCCTAATCCAGAGATTTGGAGATAAGAGCTCATTGACTTGGGTGGGGGTTATTGGGAGGGATTAGAAGTTGTCTAATGGGTACACAGTTTCGTTTGGAGATGATGAAAAAATTTGGCAACAGGTTGTGGTCATGGTCAAACAACATTGGGAAGGTACTTAACATCCCTGAATTGTACATTTTTTTTTTTTTTTAATTTTTATTTTTATTTTTATTTTTATTTTTATTTTTATTTTTATTTTTTTTTTTGAATTGTACATTTAAAAAGAGTTAAAATGGTCAATTTTCTTGTGCATATTTTACTACAGTGAAAAGAAAAAATTACTAATCCTCGGAAGAGCAACACTTCCTGTTCCTCCTTTATCTGCCACATTCTCTTTTCTCCCAACCCTTTGAAAACATGATACCTTGGATTTTATCATGGTGTTGCCTCAGGGCCTTGTTCTGGTCTTCCTTCCCGTCTGTGTATCCTTTACACAGAGAGTCAGACGGGCTGCCAACTGTAGACGCTGGGAAGAGAGGGCCACCACTTGGCCTTCAAAGTACCAGTTGGTAAAATATCTCTCCAGGTCATTAGAATCAGTCCAGGATATAAGAGGAGCTCAGAAGACAGATTTGTTAATGTAATTCCTGCCATTGTACCCAGTTTACTCTGTTTTGCCTATCTTCATTAATGGTCTCAAGAGAGCAAGAGTTGACAACTATTCGCTTTTCTCATTCAATGATCTGCTGCTTTTTACCCAGGACAGAACAGCCTTAGGCTCCATTGCTATAAGAGAATGGTGACCTCCTTCCTAGCAACGAGCCACATGCCCTATGGGTTTACAAGTACCATGTGCGTGAAACCTGGGGCCTCCATTCCAAAGTGGGGTGAAGAAAGATACTGGAACTTTCCCAACTTAGATCCCCAGAACCTGGTCATAACTCTGAGCATTGCTGGATAGCTCGCAGAGTCAGCTAGCACTTAAGCAAGCAAAGGAGTTCAGTGACCTTCCAGCGTTATTCTAGGCATGAAGTGGCTTGAATAACTCTTTCAAAACAGTGAGAACTCCCATTGTTCAATTGTATATGAAGCAGCACGTGCTTCTCGTTGCATTCAGTTGCCCTTCTGTTCTCAAAAGGTCTCGAAGACACTAAAACTAATTGCTATCATTCCTGCAAGTATATTTCTACTTTTAGCCAGTAGTACAGCTTCCCTGGATGCTGATGGTCATTTTCCTAAAAGATTGATAGGCACAATAATAGACTTCACAAATGGGAAGGACCCTCAATCTGGAAAGCCCCTGCTGCCTGCAGTGCAGATAGGCCTCTCCCCTGCAGACATCTTTGGTTAGTATGAGGTCAGGGTTAAGGAGAGGACGTTCATTGACAAGGGGACAGCAAGGAGATGGTGCAGGATACTTTTCCCGGGAAACCTCGGCCTCTGTTTTCCCCGTTTTTGGTCTTGTGATTGGCTCTGGGTTTATGTTCTCGAGTCAACACTAGAGCCTTGATTGCTTGCTAAAGGTCAGACCTGTCACCAAATCTCTCCATTTACTTGAGTTGTGGTTGATTTCATCTTTCTCGGCAAATGGTTTGATAGCTCCGACAGAGGCCCAGGCTCCTTGCAGCTTGCAGCCCTTTGTCTTCACGGTGGAACTTCTTTGAAAGTCCTCCCCTTGGCTGGAGACCAGGTCTGTCTTGTCCATAGTCCTGTTTCCAGTGTCTGATGGGGCTGGCACACCCCAAATGCTTGTTCAGCACACAGACCAGAACGGACGAGGCTCTCCAGAACCAAGACTGTTCTAGCAACCACTGTATGGAGAAATCTCACATTCGACCATGAAGGCCAACTACCCCTGTAGCCTTTCCTGTCTTTGCTCTCTTAATGGTTCTTCCTGGCACACGTGATAAAGGCTAATTCGGTCAACTTCTCATTATAAGCACGCAGGGATGACACCTTCTGCTCTAGCCCATACTTATAACATAGCTGATCTCTGCTGCATCTTCTCAGTTGGGCTAGTCAGTATTGGCATCAAATGAATTCTCGGGGCTAGACCCCCCCACCCCCCGCCCAAGGGCGAGCCAGTGTTGGAAGGAGCAGATCAAATGTGCACTCTTACTTTTCCTACACTATGTCGTCACCCTCCTGTACCGGGGCAGGTAGATGACACCAAGTGTCCTGGAAATGATTTGCAGAGTTGTGGCAGCCAGGGGACAGCTAAGCTTGCACCAGCACAAAGCCTATCCTGAGCACTACCCTGCTCTATTTCTGTTCAGTTCAGTCCAAAACTTAGGACGGGGGAAACATCGGTGGATGCTGCTGTTTATATGAGTTTGTCACAAAAGGGTTTTTTTTTGTTGTTGTTGTTTTTTTTTTTTTTGAATTAAATGTCCATAACCCAGCTCCTTCTTAAAATCTTTTTTTATCAGCTCTTTCATTCCTGCACCCGGGCAAAATGACACGGGTATTACGTAAACAAGACACCTCAGAGGGCTGCTTATAAAAAATCCAGGAGAAAAGATAAATATGTGATGATACACTGATATCTTGAAAATATGGGCTGCAGGTTTGTATCTTCTTTGTGGGATCGGATATTGGTTTTCGTGCTTTATTGACCTGGCAGGGAGAGATCTGACGAAACACCCGAGAACCTTACACCTTTTTTTTTTTTTGAAACCTCCTTGTCTACATGGAGAAATCTGGACATTGAATCAGAGAGCAAGAAAGAAAGACTAAGGGGTTAGCAGTCGTGTCCTTGCAGAACCTAAATCAGATCCAGCCCTTGGAAGTAAAAACACATATTGCCTTCCCCAAAGAAATTGGAATCGGTCTTCCCGCAGTGTTGTAGAACACTGGGCTGACGAGCAAATGGAGGGGCGAGGTTGTGAAATGTGATGGTCATGTTCAGTAAGGAGCTGGTATTTTTGTTGACTTGTGTTGAGGATGGTGGGATCAGCGTGCATTTGTATTCAGTTAATCATTCTTTCCCTTCTATTAGGGTCTTCGTAAAGGGACATGGTCAAAACCACGTTACTGGGCCCCTGGGTGGTTGGCTAAGCATCTGCCTTTGGCTCAGGTCATAATCCCAGGTTCGTGGGATCGAGTCCTGCATCAGGCTTCTTGCTCAGCGGGGAGTCTGCTTCTCCTTTGTCTGCACTGCTCCCTCCCCTGCCCTGAGCTCGTACATGCTTGCAAGTAAATAAATAAAATCTAAAAANAAAAAAAAAAAAACTAAAAAAAAAAAAAAAAAAAAGTTGCTTGGGGGCAGTAGTGCTGTGAATGTTCCAGAACACTGGTATTAATTAAAGACATTTAACTTTAGGGCACCACGAGCCAGACAACTAACTGGCGTGGCAGGAATCAGGGCACTCCTGCAACATCGTCTCTTCCTGTTCTCCTGTCAGGTTAGCTTCCAAACCAAAGATCCATCAAATGTAAAGGTCCCTGTTCTTTAAAAAAATTGTTTTCATTACGGAAAAAACATTTTTTTCATAATGATAAAAATAGAATCACTGGTAGATGGCTAGCTTGAGGTACAAAGCAGGTGAGCCACGCTCCCAGAAGAATGACTGGTTCACAGGCTTTTTTAAGAATCGTAATGAGGGTGAGGGGCTGAGTAAGTAGGTGATGGGGATGAAGGTGTGCACACGCGTCGTGATGAGCACGCTCGGTGTTGTACGGAAGTGTTGAATCACTGTATTGTACACCTGAAACTAACATTACACTGTATGTTAACTCTACCTGAATTTAAATAGAAACATAAAGGAAAATAATTGAGCTGAAATAGACATCACATAAAATTGACCATCTTAACCATTTTTAAGGGTACAGTTCGGTGGCATTGAATACATTCACAGTGTTGTGCAACCGTCACCACCATCTGTCTCCAGAACGTTTTCATTATCCGGTTACACACTAACTGCCCATCCCCCCCCCCCCCCCCAGCAACCGCCATTCTTCTTTCTATCTCCGTGAACTTGACTACTCCAGGTACCTCATGTAAGTGGAGGTTCCCAGGCTTTTTTTACATTTGGGAAGTGATCAGTCTGACTACCATCTACTCAGATTTTCACAGAAGGAAAAGATAGTCTTGGGCGGATGGTCCATTGTTCTTTGGTGCTCGCGTCGCACAGGTGGGTGGCAATGCCTTGTTCTGGCGTCCCTGACGGAACTGTGGTATAACGGGGAGATGAGCAAAACAGAGCTCAAGACCCAGTCCACTCATTGTCCAACAGAAGGAGCAGTGGCCATGGCGGCTTGTGTACGATTTTACATTTACAAAGCATTTTCATTTGTAAGGTGTTTCTCACTTGATTCTCACCATGTCCTGTGAGGTATTTTGTTAGTCCCATTTTAATGATCAGAAACTGTGGCTTGGGTAAATAAATTGTCTAAGGTTACAGAACTAATCAAAGGCCACATCAGGACTTTGGCTCCAGGTTTCGATTTTTAAAACCCCAGTGCTTTCCACCATAGCACACTGGGAGCAATTATCACATCTCCAGAGCCCGGGTAATCGCCAGTCCTCAGAAAAGGAAAGCTTCTCCGAATGTATTCTTCATTGTCAGTGTTCCACCTCGTTAGCTTGGACACACGTGGAAACCCTGGCCTGACCAGCCGGCCTCCGAAGTCTCGGTGTGGCATCATGGCCTGACTCTCTGTCCCCCTTGGTCCAGATTAGGGTCTAGATCAGCACCATCCAGCAGAAATATGGGAGGCACAAATACAAGCCACATAAGGAATTCAGAATTTTCTAGTAGCCTCATTAAAGTAAGAAGAAACAGGTGAGGTTAATTTTTTTAAAGATTTTGTTTATTTATTCATTTTCTTGAGTGAGAATGAGCGGGAGAGAGCATGAGCGGGGGAGGGTCTGAGGGAGAAGCAGACTTCCCACCAAACAGGGAGCCTGATGTGGGACTCGATCCCGGGACTCCAGGATCATGACCTGAGCCGAAGGCAGTTGCTTAACCAACTGAGCCACCCAACCTCCCTGAAGTTAATTTTTGTGAAGATTTTATTTATTCATTTGAGAGCGAGAGAGCACAAGCAGGGGAAGGGGCAGAGGGAGAAGCAGACTCCCTGCCAAGCAGACCCCCCCTCTGAGTGGGGAGCTGGAAGCAGGGTTCAATCCCAGGACCCTGAGATGATGACCTGAGCCAAAGGCAGACATTTAAGTGACTGAGCCACCAGGGCGCCCCACAGGTGAGGTTCATTTTAAGAACAGATTTCAGTTACCCGGTATACCAAAATACTATCATTTCCATATGCAATCAACGTACAGATTATGTGTAAAAACATGTTGGTTGTTGTTGTTTGTTTGTTTGTTGTTGTTACTAAGCCTTCAAAATCCAGTGTGCCTTTTACACGTACAGCGATCCTAAGTCAGGTCCTAAATTTTCACTGGAGACATCTGATCTGAATTTGAGAATTTCCAGCTGAAAAAGTAGATTCACATACCCAAGATGTTTCAACCCTATGTAAAAGTTTTCTAACTGCCGAATCAAGGGTCAGTTTTAAAATTTAGAATAATTAAAACAAAAAAAAAATTAAAATTCAGCCCCTCCGTAGCACAGGCCACATTTCAAATGCCCACTGGCCACGTAGCTACCATGCCAGACACCACAGGTCTCGGCGAACGGCTGAGGCTGGCCCAGACTGGAGTACGTACCAGTAGCCAGAATAGGAGGTAGCACACTTTTTCTGTGAAGGATCCGCTAGTAAACGCTTTTCACTTTGCAGGCCATACGGTCTCGATTCTGCTGCTATATCGTGAAAGTAGCCACCGAATGAATGGGCAGAGCCGCGTTCCCTGAAAACGTTATGTAAAAAACAAGCACCCCCAAATAAATAAATAAGGAAATAAAAATTTAAAAAACAAGCATCAACCCACGTAGTTGGCCAGCCACTGGACCAGAACATTTGTCCTGGTGCCTTGGCAGGGCTGTGGGTTATATAGAAAACAGCCACCCTTTGCCCCCAGCGTTCTGAGAGGAGATTGTAAAAGCTAGACTCATTGTATCTCCTTCCCTGTGTGTAATCAGAATTTTGGCACCACTTGGCATGAAAATGGCAACGCACCTGAAGGTAAAACGTTTCACACTCTCTTTTCATTGGCCTTTTGCACATTGTGAGATAATTGCTTAAGGGTGCTTTGAAGCCCATCCGTGTACTTAGAGTGGAGAAAGCTGGAAGGGTTTTTGTGTTGTTGTTGTGGTTGTTTTTGAAGATTTTACTTGTTTATTTGAGAGAGAGAGAGAGAGCCAAAGCCAGACAAAGCCAAAGAGAGAGAGAGAGGCAGGAATCACGCCCGTTTCACAGATGGAAAAATACATGGTATTGTGTTAAGTCAGAGGGACAGATGTCTCTCTGTAGTTATTAGGTTGTGTGGCATCCATCCATTTTGATGGCAAAAGCAAAAGTAGATGTACATTTTGGTTCCTAGGATGGGGCTTTGGATGTCCTGAGTCATATCTTTGGGGAATAACTCCATCCAGAGTTGGTAACATTTACTATAAAGCATTGCCTTGGGCGCCTGGGTGGCTCAGTTGGTTAAGCAACTGCCTTCGGCTCAGGTCATGATCCCAGAGTCCTGGGATCGAGTCCTGCATCGGGCTCCCAGCTCCATGGGGAGTCTGCTTCTCTCTCTGATCTTCTCCCCTCTCCTGCTCTCTCTCTTTCAAATAAATAAATAAGATCTTTTTTTTTAAAGATTTTTTATTTATTTATTTGACAGAGAGAGAGAGAGAGATCACAAGTAGGCAGAGAGGCAGGCAGATAGAGAGGGGGAAGCAGGCTCCCCACTGAGCAGGGATGATGCGGGGCTAATCCCAGGACCCTGAGATCATGACCTGAGCCAAAGGCAGAGACTTTAATCCACTGAGCCACCCAGGCACCCAATAAATAAGAGCTTTTAAAAAAAGATAAAGCATTGCCTCTACTTTCGACATCCTCATGTTTAGAAATGGTACTGGGACCAGTGGAGGCAGAGAAAGGGAACAGGAAAGAGAACACGGGGATTGATTGGAAGGAGGATGACACCCCCCCAGTCTTGGGTTTTTTTGTTTTTTTTTAAAGATTTTTTAAAAATTTATTTATTTGACACAGAGAGAGAGACNGATTGGAAGGAGGATGACACCCCCCCAGTCTTGGGTTTTTTTGTTTTTTTTTAAAGATTTTTAAAAAATTTATTTATTTGACACAGAGAGAGAGACCACAAGTAGGCC